>OMKZ01027661.1:0-14461 GCA_900302535.1 Neoniphon sammara
ACACAATAGGATTAAAAAAACAGACTCTTGGACTTCCGGGTCAAGCAGCGAGAGGAATGGCGGCGTAGGAGTTAGCTCCCTCCAGTCGAAATGATTAAACCCCCCCCCAACGACGACAACGTGAATTCAGTAATAAATGAACCAAGTAGAAGAGGGGGGAATCTGTCTCAGAAGCCGGACGATCATGAAAGCACAGGAGAAAACAGCAAAACTCTTCAGTGAAGAAAGCAGTGAAAGGGAGGAAGGCACTGGCGACGGGGCAGCCATAGCCCAAGGAGACACGTCGACTCTTTATAAATATCTGACAGACATTGCCAAAGAAATACGAGAACTCAAGGAAGAAGAACAACATAACGTCTCTCGACACCAGTTTCAAACAGGAGTTTTCCAGCTTCAAAGAAGATGTAAACAACAAGCTAAAGGCTAACAACGAAGAGCTACTGGACCAGAGAAAAAGCCTGACCGAGGCCCAGACACGCATCGATGAGCTCGAGTCGTTCAACATGGAAGCTAAAGAAGCGCTGCTGAAAACGCTACGAGAGCAGAGACAGCTACAGGAAAAACTAACCGATCTTGAGGGGAGGTCCAGGAGGAACAATCTGCGGATATTTGGCGTCCCCGAGGGCTCGGAAGGGGACTCGGTGTCCCGGTTTGTGGAGGAACTACTTCGGAGAGAGCTGGCACTGCCGACGGAGACCAACCTGCTAATTCAGCGCGCGCACCGAGGGGCAGCAAGGAGACCTGGCCCCGGAGAGACACCACGGTCCATAATCGTTAACTTCCAACAGTTCGACACCAAAGAGATGATTTTAAAAAAAGCCTGGCAGAAACGGATCAAACTCGGCAACACACCACTGTTCTTCGACCACGACTACGCGGCCGAAGTGGTCCAGAAACGGAAAACGTACACAGAAATCAAAAAGATTTTAAAGGAAAAAGGCATCCGATTCCAGACGCCCCTAACCAGGATCCGAATACACTGGGCTGACGGCTCCCGGCTCTACAACAGCGCACACGAGGCAGCAAGGGAGATGGAAAAGAGGGGAATCAGGGGACGAGGGGCGCACAGTAGAGGAACGGATTCAAGGAGCATCGCAGTGGCAACGAGCCGGGAAACCGGGACCGCAAGAAGAAGATATAGGTCAGCGGGCCAGAGGGAAGCTGCGGGGGTATCAGAGATCCGGAGAGGTGGAAACTACTTGAGGAAACTGTAAATGTGAGCTATAATACCACATTAAAGTGCAGTCTAGGTCAATTTCAAGCATATGAGAGGAGGAGAGTCAGTATTTAATTAGACTCAATTTAATTTTAATTTTATTATCTATTATTATCATTATTTTATTCATTATTATTATTATTTTGTGATATTATAATAAGCATTGGGCATGCTTTGGTATGTTAAATTATTTTTGGTTTAAATTCAGAACCTGAGGACAAGTAAGGCCCTCCTCTCATAGTAAGGCTTCTTTAAGATATCTATATTATAGACTGGTGAGTGGAACATAGAGAAATGTTGGACACTACTAGAAGGCAGGAGGGTCCCCAACTAGGACCTGCATTCTCTTCTAGTGAGGGGCCCCACCTTTACTGGAGGATTTTCCCCTCCCCCTCCAACAGGGACATGGGCACAGTTCAAGAGGCCCACAGTTATCGGAAGGATTGTTCAGTTGTTCTTGTTTACATGGTTGTTATTTTTGTAAGTGACGGTGGGAGAAAGGGACAAGAGTCAAGAAGAGGACATAATGCAATGTAACAGATTACAAGTGGTGTCTCTCAATGTAAACGGTCTAAACAACCCAATGAAAAGAGGGAAGGTTATAGCAAAATTAAAAAAGGAAAAATCACAAGTCTGTTTCCTACAAGAAACGCATCTATCGGACCAGGAACACGAGAAATTCAAAAAATTGGGATTTAAAAATACCTACTACAGCTCATACAAAAGGAGTAAAAGGGGGGTGATGATTTTAATTTCAAATAATACAAAATTTGAGCACCTACAGGAAATAAAAGACAAAGAAGGGAGATATATATTGTTGAAGGGTAAAATTGAAAATCAACTGTTTACTCTCATCAATATCTATGCACCCCCAGATGAAGGGAAAACTTTTTACAAAGATGTGTTTGAAGTTATCCTTCAAGAAACAGAAGGAATACTAATAATGGGGGGGGATTTTAACACTACGCTTGATCAAAACTTAGATACAACTAGTTCCAAGAAAAACAGTAAAATTCATATATCCCGATTTATAAATACAGCCCTTACTGAATTAGGAATGATGGATGTCTGGAGGGAACTCCATCCATTGGAAAAAGACTTTACATATTACTCTGCTCCACACTTGGTACATACGAGGATCGACTACTTTTTTATGAATACGGTAGACAGATTTAGAATAGAAGAGTGCAAGATAGGAGTGGCAGATTTATCAGATCATTGCATCCTCCACTTGACACTGAATATGAACAACAGAAAAAGGAATACAGTATGGAGAATGAATGTAGGAGTTCTAAATAACCCAGGAATTGTCGAGGAGATGAAAACAGAAATAAATACATACAGGGAAGAGAATGACAATGGGGAAGTGAATCCCACTATATTATGGGATGCCATGAAAGCTGTAATGCGAGGAAAACTTATATCTCGATCGACCTATCTTAAGAAAGCTAAAACAATACTGTACCAGGAAAAAATTAAAGAACTTAAAGAACTGGAACAAAAACACAAAAAATCTAACGATCCAAACTTAATTAAACAAATCCAGGAAGTGAAAACGAAAGTGAATGAGATACTAGGAGACGAAGTAGAAAAGAAAACTAGGTTCCTGAAACAAACTTATTACGAGTCTGGCCCCAAAGCCACAAAAATGTTAGCTAGACGATTAAGGAAGCAACAATTGGGGAATACAATTCATAAAATTAGAAACCCCAAGACCAATACATTAGAGATAGAACCTGAAAAGATAGATAAGGTATTTGAAAATTACTATAAAAAGTTATATACACAACCGAACTCAGCAGATGACAAGACGATAAGAAACTTTTTAAACCAGCTAGATCTTCCATCAATAGGTGAAGAACAGAATAGAAATATAAACTCAATTATCACAGTGAAGGAACTGGATGAAGCCATTAATAAGTTAAAAACGAATAAAGCTCCAGGAAGTGATGGCTTTCCAGCCGAATGGTACAAAATATTTAGAAAGGAGCTGAGCCCGATGTTGTTGGCTTCACTTAATGATACCTTAAAGAGCGGAAAGATCCCACCCTCCTGGAGTGAAGCCATAATTACAGTACTCCCCAAAGAGGGAAAGGATAAAGATTTCTGTGAAAATTATAGGCCAATATCGATATTGAACTGTGACTATAAGATTTATACTTCTATTCTGGCTAAGAGACTTGAACCCTTCATGGAAGAACTAATCAATGAAGACCAATGTGGCTTTATTAAGGGACGACAAACGCAAGACAATATAAGGAGGACTTTACACATAATCGAAAAAGTACAGAAAAAGGGGGAAAGTGCAGTACTTCTCAGTTTGGACGCGGAAAAAGCTTTCGATAGCGTTAACTGGAAATTTTTATATCTTTGTTTAGAAAAATTTGGCTTCAATACAAGCTCAGTAAATGTAATCAAAACACTCTACCAGGCCCCAATGGCCAGAATAAAAATTAATGGTAATCTCACTAACTGGTTCAAGCTGGAAAGATCTACTAGACAGGGTTGTTGTTTATCACCGACTCTTTTTGCAATTTACATTGAGCCTCTCGCCCAAGCAATAAGGCAGGACAGGAGCATTGCAGGGATAGAGATAAAGGGCACAGAGCATAAAATTGGGCTTTTCGCTGATGATGTTCTGATCAGTTTAAAACAACCAGACCTTTGCTTACCTAGACTCATGGAAAAGTTGGAGTCTTTCTATTACTTGTCAGGTTATAAACTCAATGTGGCAAAAACACAGGTTTTATGCATAAATTATACCCCATCCCAAACCATCAAACTAACATACAAATTCAAATGGAAAGCAAAAACAATAAAATATTTAGGTGTGACCCTAATTGGAAATCTTTCAAAACTATATGAAACTAATTATAGGGCACTAAATCAGGAAATTCAGAAAGATATGGAGAGGTGGTCAGTGTTGATACTAGATTTCAGCTCCAGGATAGAAATCATAAAGATGAACATATTACCGAGGATTTTATATCTCTTTCAGTCACTACCAACAGAAATCCCTATATTACAATTTAAAGAGTGGGACAAAAAAATCTCACGCTTTATATGGGGTGGGCAAAAGCCCAGGATAAAATACACAACCCTTCAGATTCCTAAAGAGAAAGGTGGCCTAGCCTTGCCAAATCTTTTGGAATATTACTATGCAGCACAAATTCGACCTTTGGTATATTGGTGTGACTCTGAATACATCGCCAGGTGGAAGGAAATTGAATTGAAAACAGAGGGATACCATGTCCAAAGCATGTTAGCAAACAGAGATACCTTTAAGAAGTATGAGAGTGAGCTTGACTCAATAACTAAATTCACTCTAGATATGTGGTTCACAGTGGCCAGGAAATACAACTTGGAGAGGGAAATCAAAATCTTAACTTGGTTGGCTTATGACCCTAAATTCAAACCTGCAACATTTGACAATAGTTTTGAGTATTGGATAGACAACGGCATAACAGCACTGAGTACATTGATTGACAGGGGTAAAATCAAAAACTTTCAGAACCTCAAAAGAGAATATGGCTTGGAGGATTATGATCAGTTTAGGTATTTTCAAGTTAAAGATTTTTTTGAAAAAGAAATCAGACCAGAACTTCCCCAAGACCTGAATGAAGTAACTGTAACACTGTGTAAGGCATATAAAAACAGCACTCAGAAAGTTATTTCTCTACTATATCAGGGTTTGGTAAAGAATAGAGGAACCTCTACACTGTATATCCGGGATAGATGGATAAAAGAGAGCAAAATACAATTAACAGAAGAGGACTGGTATAATATATGCGATGTACAACGAACCACTACGAACTCCAGGATGTGGAAAGAATTCTGTTGGAAAAATATAGTCAGGTACTTTATCACTCCTGAAATAAAAAACAAATACTTATCCACACATCAAGCATGCTGGAGACAGTGTGGGGAGTACAAGGCAGGTCATACACATGTATTTTGGGAATGTACCAAAATTAAAACTTACTGGAAGAATGTAGGGGTTGAACTGGGAAAAATATTGGGATACAAAATTCCATTATCATTTGAAGTGCTTTATCTCTGTAACTTGACAAGTGAAAACGTTCAATGTGAAGACAAGTATCTAGTGAAAATACTCTTGGCTGCTACTAAGAAGGCAATTACTAGGAAATGGTGCAGTGAGGACTCTCCCACTCTGAGGAACTGGACTGACACTGTTGAGGAGATTTACAGTATGGAAAGACTCACGCACATATTGAGACTCCAACAAACAGAATTCAACACGAAATGGACTAAATGGACAGAGTATAAATCTCACTGCAGAGACACCACTGCAGACAAGACATGAGGACAAAATAGTGCATAACTAAAGAAGGACATGTGTCCCACAGTCACTACTGTTTTCTTTATTTATTTCTTTATCATTTTCTGTTTCTTCTTACTTCTTATGTTTACAGTTGTTTGTCCATAAAACGAAATAAAATTTGAGTGAAAAAAAAAAAAAAAAAGGCTTAAATGACTTCAAAACAGTTCAGTATCCATGAAATGGGCGCCGCTTTCAGTGATGGGGCTTCCAAGAACTTCAAGCTGCATTCATTTTTTGTTTATAGCCTACTTTTCTCTGAGGAATGTTTCCTAAATATGATTGACGTTTATATCTCAAAGTAAATGAATTTTACTGATATGGAAAAAGAAGTATAAAAGTGAAAAAGTGTGAATCAAACTTAATCCCATTTCTTTTTCTGACAATGTCCTCAAAAGTTGCTGGTGAGACCTGACAATATTTCAGCTGGCTTTTCATTCCTCTGTGTTCATCCATCATGATCAAACTCATAGTATTGTTTCTTTTTTGGACTCGAGGGAAAGGACTGACTTTAGCTGGACTCCGCAGATCAAAATGACAGAATGACAGAATGACATCAATACTTATGTTTTCTGCTGCTGTTGTGGAAGCCAGACTTTCTTCAGTGTCATTGTCACTGTCCTCCAGAAAACTCCATTAAAAATCTGATGCCGACTATCGTGGTTTATCTCAAAGTATTGACTTTAATAAAGCTTTGGAGGCGCTGTCAGCACCGATGTGTTCAGTAAGATTGATGTCAGTAGCCAACAATGATCAGGGCAAAATCATCGGATCAGTAATGTCAGCAGTCCATGCCGGATGATGAATGTAATGACTGGCATTTTATCATGATGGATCATTAAATGGGTGCAGGGAGGTATCCTGATCTGATCACATCTTGTGAAATGAGCACGATGTCTAAAAATGCACAAATGAAAAATGTCATAAATATTTCCTCATCACTAAAGGATTATGTGATTATGTGACATGTAAAAAAACTGTATTTATTTTGAAGATAAAATCTGAAACTTATTGGACCATCTCAACCTTGAGCACATTCATGTTAGACTCTCAGATGGAAACTATTATTGTTGGTGTTATACTGAAAATATACATCAGTAGAAAATACAAGTCTGTATTTATGTACTTACAAAGATTACTGATGTAAATAAGCATTTACAGCTAAAATCTAAGACCACATGCAAACCCCTTCTTCAGCTGATACATGCTGTCTTTTCTTGAATTAAAAGCTCATAGAATAATTGTCAGGGTGAAAAAAAATATTCAATCCAACAAACAAACAAACAATAGAATAATACTCTCTGAGTTTTATTCCAAGGTTGATAAGCATCACTTCTTGAATGAATGTGATACCATCTGGACTGACCCAAGTCATCGAACAGGTAGAGGAGAAGGACGGTTTAGGGCGAGGCATGGTCTTGAAGAAGTCTGCTGTGCAATGGGTAACCATCCTCACCTCATCCTCAATTTTCCTAAATGCGCCTGAAGTGTGGGAAACTGTCCATCATCCTTACATCTTTACTACAAATGCATAGAAAGCATAGTCCATAAAATCTCGTCTCAACCAGATTGTGGACCCTGTGCAGTTTGTTATCTTCAACACAGGTGTTGCATAGCGATTTGTCTTATTTCCCCTCTTGTTATCCCTTTTCTCAAATGAAGTGAAGCGTTTCATTGGCTTCTCCCCTTACTGAATACACCGATGACACAGCTTTGATTTGACAAGGTGTCACCTGCCCATCATGAACTTAGTGCATCTGCAACTTTGCCCCATGGTTCAACAGCTATTTCCTGGATTTAAATATCACCAAAACCAAGAAGCTGTGCCTTGGAGGCAAGACGGAGGCGGGGGGGGCACCGGCCCTGCTTTCACGCCTGTGAGCATGAAAGGCCAGGTAGTGGAGCAGGTCACTCACTTCAAATATCTGGGAAATGTAGTTGACAGCAAAGTCACCCTTTCAGATAATGTGGACTAGAAGGCAATATTAAGAGCCAAACAATATTTGGCTCTTATCAGGAAATTAAGGGATTTTAACACCAGAAAAGAAACGCTGACCATGTTGTACAGATTCCTGACTGACAGTTTTCTTATCTGAGATCAGTATGGAGGAAGAAATAATTACATGAGTTACGCGAGAGGCAGAATTATTTTTGGAGGCTGGAGGATGTCTGGAAGAGCCATTGTTTGCTAGTTTGATTGTTTGATTAGTTAAGCGCAAAAAAATGTGTCATAATCACATCATTTGAATTGAGTCTACATGGTTTTTATTATCACTTCAATCAACCCTATAATGGACAATAGGCCTTTTTCACAGCAGCCATTTCGGCACGAAAAAGCAGGTAAACACAGGTGTTGCTGATGACATCAATCAAGGTTCTGTTCCATTTAACACAGTCAGGGTCTTGATATTGTTCATGCTGACTAAAGATCTACATCATCATTATTTCACAGTGCTGGATGTAAACCAGAAAATGTATTTGTACGGCCATGAAACCATTGTGGGGGCTTGTGCGATCAGAGCCAGGTGCGGCCGGTCAACGAAGCACACCTGTTCCTATTTAACATCTGCCTTTATATCTGGAGAAAGCCAAGCTGACACTGGGGTCCTTGTGGAGAATCTGTTGTCTTGAGGAAAACAAACTCCTAATGAACACTTCCCAGCTGTGTCAACCACTTTTTTTTTTTTACTCCATCCTTTTGCTAGTTTTCACTCTGACCAACCAATCTATTTTACACCTAGGATTCAAGGTTAATATCAGATAAATTCAATTAATCACGCTGCATGCAACTAATTATCTAAAAGGATAGATCTTTGGGGGACAGAAGACCAGCTGTACTTTGGGTCATGAAGACTAGAACTGAGGACCACTGCTATTGGTCTGAGTACTGTTTGGACATGACGTGTCATTTTAGCAATGAGTTCTTCCATTCATTCTTACTGCCATAGTCACCATGCAGTGCATTATTTGCTGGCAAGTAAAACTCTGGGACCTTTCTCCATCCAGAAAAAGATATATTCATAAGCTTCAACTTTTACCCCTGCTCTTCAGTTCACAGATAAGTCAGCAGTTAAAGGCAGAGATAAAACTAGAACCATTCTGAGCCTCTTGTTCATCCCTGAAATGCAGTAGAGTTCGTGAGCCGTGGTGTGCTTAAAACAAGTAGCTTGTTCAAGTCAGTCAAATGTCTGGATATTAGATTCTGTATTTTATAATCATGAATCCTCTTTATTCTATTCTTGTGCTTACTGTAAATCTTGAAGAGCACGAGCTTACTGCTTAGTATGTCCTGTAATGTAAAAACTTAGGTGAAGTTGGGTGAAATATCAAAGGAGATTTACAAAATCCTCTCTTCGGGGAACATCATTTCTTTCTGACTCTCTTTCTCTCTCTCTCTCTCTCTCTCTCTCTCTCTCTCTCTCTCACTGTCTCAGTGGTCCTGCAGCTGAAGGTCGTGCCATCCTCTCTGTGTATCTGACACAGCTAACCCTCAGCAGTGGGAGGCTGATTTATTTCCCATTAGCAGGTGCAGCACAAAGCCTGTAAAAGGTGGGAACCATTTTCAGGCTTTATGCCTGTGGCTGCTTCACCCACACTGTCTGTGTCTGCAGTGGTCTGTTTTTGCTTGCTGGGTGCTTGTATTGTTTTTGTGTGTGCATATGTGGGTGTACATGATTCTAATTATATTACTGAATGACTTTATTATTGTACTGACCATAATGCTTTTGGTAATTTGCTACACAAACCTATATGAGTAAATGGTGAATGTGGCAAAAGATTTAAGACCCAATATAGTGAACTGTAACTCAGTTTTCACAAATCATAGTTGCCTGCCTGTTCTACTTAATTTACAAGCCAAGCAGTACGTTTTTAGATTCTCTTCTTTCTCGTCTTGTCACTCTTTCTTTTAATGACTGTCTGCTTCTCCTGCTCTTTCTAACCCTCCTTTTTCCTTCCACATATTCCTCCATCTACTCCTCCTAAGGCCCTGATTTACTAAAGCTTTTCCTTGGTACAAAATCTTTAACACATGCAAAACCAATGACATAACCCATTGGTTATGTCATGGGTTAATCCATAACCCCCCATTGGTCAAACAAATTGTCTGGCACATGACTTATGATAGGCTTAGAAAATCTGGGCCTCACTGTGTTATGATTGGAGTATTTTTAGATTACCAACAAAGATACACATGGTTTAATCAAAGGTACAAGCAAACAGCTCCCCCTAGTGAGAAGTTTTGTAGACTGTTAATTTCTTTTGCAAATTTTAAGTGGTTTGGTTTAATAAACAAGACCAGTATAAGTAGAGGTTGAAGTTGGAGTGGAGTAAGGCAACAGTAAATACTGAAAAGTTTGTCAGAAAAATAACTTTGGTTAAAGTTTCATTAGAAAAGATTTTGGTCATAGTTAGATGTTTGATTGTAAAACAGCCTCGCTGTAGAACTGTATAACAATAGTCTTTAACTTTGTTTTTTTGGTGCTGCAGGATTTGCTTTGAACCACCACAACTCATTAGTTCATACAACTCCAGCCTGCCTCTCACAAAAAAAAAGAAAAAAAGAAAAAAAAACTGACTTTATCAGTCGGGGGTTCTGGGGTCCTCCTGATGTATTTTTGATGACAATCCTTGCAATTCTGTATCTGTCATCTCCACTGCTTCTCTTCTTACCAGCTCTGTGGAGAGAGGTTTAACCAAGCGAGACTGTCTCCTTAACTAACTTCTCTCTGCTCTGCTGTGACTTCTGTCCTCTCTGTCATCAGTTTTGTCTCTTCTTCTTGGCACTTCGTTGTATGAAATGCTCAAGTGGGTTCTTTAAAGTTATCCACAATAGCATTGCTTTGATAGTATACACAGTATATGACACACATACAGATGAGTTGCAAAGTAGTTTAACACAGACTTATATAATACAAATATTAAAAATTATACACCACATTCATACAAGTCAGTAGAATAATTTAAATATCACATTTTATGGAGTTCTATGCAAAATAGAACTCCATAAATTTTATTTTACTGAAGAAATTTCCATAATTTCTGCCTACTTTGATAAAGTACATTGCAAAGGACAAAAATGCCCATATAAATGTATTTTGAAGTAATTGTGCAGTAATACAACAAGTGTGATGTTCCCATAATTTTGTCAGTTATCTGGTAATTGCACCTTGCATTGTCAATATGAGTGCACCGACAGCTAAAAAGCTGTTTACCCAAAAACCAGAGAAAGTTTTGTAACAAATCCGGCACCACTTACATCATATTTGTACAGGAGGATGCAGGTCAATCAAATAATGACTGCTGCTGCCTGCCAATATGGAGACAAGCCAGATGTCAGATGTAGCTACAAACTGTGACATTAACTGACTTCAAAGCTGTCTTTGTCTTGTGTCTTTTTCTATGTGTGCATGATTTGCTTCAAAAACAATTGAGGCTGGCAAAATAATCTATCTTATCTGTTGAGGCACAATAATGCAACACTACTACACAACACATCCTACCTGCAAGTTTGCAATGTCGAGCCTAATATTTCAGTTTTCATCCTTGTTTTGGGGATAGACTTCTATCATATTTCAAAGTACTACTGTGCTAGGTAGGCTGCAAGTGTGTGGGTCAATTAAAACTAGCAGCAGGTCTGTCACTAATTGTGTGTTTTATTAAGTTGGGAAAAAAAATCAGTGCTTATTTAAAAAATCTTTAAAAAATCAAAACCGGGAGGTGGGCCACACTGGGAAAGTGGGAGATAGGGATGTAGGCCATTTATCTACAGGCATCCAGTTCCTTAGTTTGCAGTCTCACAGCTTCCTCCTGCTGCTTTGGCCTCGGCTGACTCTTCCACCCAAGGGCTCTCCCACACTCCTCAGTGCTGCTGACATGCATTTAAAGGGAGCCAGAGGAGATTCCCATGCAGGAGAGCAATTAGATGTATTGACCACAGCCAGCGTGGTCTGTAATGGCCTTCAACCGCCTCACCTCTCCTGGCTTTGTGCAGAAATAAAGTGCTCACAGTGGTGTTTGATCGACTCTGTGCAGGGACAGCAGCATGCACAGTCCCAGCATTCTGCTGACCATAATAGTGCACATGCCTACCAATGACAAAAACATATAGTTTGGGTAGTATGAAGCATTAAACTCACTTTTTATGGTTATAATCTACTGTTTGTTCATGGCATCATTATGATCAAACATATCCATCCAGGTCATAATCTTGATAATACATCATGTAATACTTTTCCCCCCAAGATTTTCTGTGAAAGTTTCCAAATACTGATGCTAAATGGCTGATGAAAAACTTTTGAAAATAGTTTTGTTTGCATCATTTACATATCTTGCATATGATTTTCACGCCACTTGCATCTCTCAAAACTGCATTTTAAAACTGAATTTTACAGCACCAAATAAGGGTGCTTTATCTTATTTTCCTACCAAAACAGCCTTGTGGTGATGGAACAGAATTCATAGTACTGTGTTCCATCACCACAAGGCCATTTTGATAGGAAAATAACAGGTGACTGAGATAAATTAATAGGTGATCATAATAAAGGGACAGTAACAACCAATGAGCTGTGTCTAAAGTAAAGCACCATATTGGTAGGAAATGCATATGACATCATGGGAATACTATGAATTGCTAAACTGATAGATGACCAGCACTCGTTAGCAATTACATTCACACTTAAATATGACAAGCTTATCATGTCAAATTTGTGCTATGTACAGTAGTTATCATAGGATAACACAAAAGCATTTTGATATGCATATTCAAACATGACCTATACATTATGGCCAACACAGGCAAGGCCAACTTGATGATCAGCGTCACAGCTCTTTACATTGGTTCTCACTTGATAGCTGATGCAGATGCAGACTAGAGGGTTCATTTTGTAAAAGCAAGTCAGAGATCAATTTTTGGCCCTAAATACTGAGTGATTTATAGAAGAGCAGCAGAAGAGTACAGAGACAGACCGAGAGATCTGGCAATATAACCTCCATGGCAACCTTATTATTTATATTCACAACCTGGTCATCTGTCTATTCATCACCTTACTTCATTCTGTTTCTTTCTATTTCTTCTCAAATCTGTTTCTTTATCTGCACTTATTTATTATTCAAATCCATGGCACTTAATTCCACTTTCCTTCCTCCAAAGTTCACGATTATTCTCTGACTGATTAGAAAGCCAACTAGCAGAAACACACACCCTGGGGCAAGGGAAAAAGCCTGCTTGGTTTTCTCTCAGGTAAGCAGTTGCTTAGTAAACAGTGTGCACTTGCTATTCAGAGCAAGAGCACAGCAAATGCTCAAACTAGAGCTATGCTGACTTTTAAGAATTTTTCAGAATTATGGATTTGATTTGATTTGGTTTGGAAACAAAGACAGATGTTTTTACAGAGGTGAAATAAAAGAGTGTGCTTTTGTGTAATACAAGGACCCAGGTTCAATCCTCCATGTAAGCAGGCAAGCATCTGCTGAATCCCTACCAGCTTGAGGGTGCTGCTCTCTATCTGACCCTGACCTCTGTCTTCCCTGCAGAGGGAGGGAAGTGAAGAGCGAAAAGGGAATTTTCTCACAGGCATCAATTAAATATCAAAATATTATTCACTTGGCTCGCAAAACCCTGTGCCTGTTGGCTATGATATTTTCATCTAAGGATGTGAAGTGCATCCTCTCTTAACCATCAGCCCTGTCCTTCACTGCCATGTTGACCCAAACTGGATGAATAAATGTGTTGCCATGCATGAGGACACAGAGCAGGGTCTTTATTTAAGGCTACACTGAAACTGGCCAAAAGCTGCCTGGCAGTCTGATGGATTATTTCTGGTCACACTAGCTGATGGGACTAAAGTGAAATCCAAAACAGTGTGCATATAAAAAGAGAGGGTAAGATGCAACAAAAAAGTGGGGAATTGTAGTACCTTACATTGAGCCTCTTAGAAAGAATAATATTTTCTATGATATCACAAATGAGACAAATACCCACTATTTAACAACAAATTACGAATTAGTAATCAGTGATGTTGTGATTAGTTCCTTCACTGGTTTTAGGGCTCTATTATGAATTGTTATTGATAAGAAACTACAGTGCAAAACAGGCCATCTGGTGATCAGTAATTGTTTAATCAGTATCTTTCCTATTCTCTCATATTTGTATTGAAAATGGGTAACAGTTATTTTCTTTCCTTATGATACCATTTGTATTTTTCCCTCTCATTAGGTAAGAGGGGCATATTGAAAGGAATTTAAAATATTCTAAAGTGAGAACTAGAAGCCCAAAAGGTAAGGTAACCACCTGTCCACCTGTTGTATTCTGTGGATGGCTTTTTTAGCAGTCAAGCTTCACTGTGTGTTTGCTGTTTAACCAATAAGCTCTCTCAGTGGTTTTAAAATGAGACGGCAACACCTGAATCTCAAATTCTGACAGTTTAGACAAAAAATGACTCTGTGTGGGAGGTGCTCTGCTAGATGTACACATACAGCAGGACTTCAAAATCTTAGCAATCAAAGAAAAAATGTTTATTGGCCCACGACAATGACTGGTTTATGCACTGCTTCAGGTTTCCAAGAGATGTTCACCTGAAACAACAATTCCTGTCGCTCTCTGTCTTCTAACAACTCTCAGGATATCTGAGTCAAACCATGTTCTGCTCGCTCTGTGAGGTGGTATTATCAGTCTAAGTCACAGGTACATCAGGTCCCTTTACACAGGAGATGAACAGGCCAACATCCAAATGAAATTTTGCAGCAATGTTTAGTTTCCCATATGCAGAGATGGACAGAGTACTCGACCCCAGTACTTGAGTAAGAGTAAAAATACTACTGTCAAAATTTACTCTGTTACAAGTAAAAGTAGCTCAGTGGACATGTTACTCGAGTAAGAGTAAAAAAGTACTTGCTTTTAAAGTTAC
>OMKZ01027662.1:5728-18150 GCA_900302535.1 Neoniphon sammara
TCCAACCCTCGGAGTGGGCACACCATACCGCTCTGCTCTGGCTGCCGCCGGGACCACACTCACTGCCCATACATCGACCCCATGGACCTGCAAGGACAGAGAAAGACAACGGAGAGGTCAAGGGAAAGATAAAATACTGTTTTAAGTTCATATTGGGCTACAATTGCAGAACAGAAGTCAAAATTGGCCTGAAAATCAAAGATATTCTCCAATATTTTGGGCAAAATACCCTTTTTCCAACTTACCCGGAGTGAGACAAGATGTTCAATACCATTTTCACCTCTGTGCGTCCAGTGGTTCAATCCAATGGGTAGCATGTCATGTTAGCTTAGCATTGAAGTCTACAGGAGTTATTAGCCTATCTCCATCAAAGTGAAAAAATTAACCTTACAGCAACTCCGAATCTGTCTTATTTACACATTGTATCATGTGTATTTGAAATGCATATCTTGGAATTTCTTTAGAAAACGAGATTCATTTCAGAAGTTAGATGGTAGGAACTACAGATGGTAGGAGCAATAATGGCTGAACATGTGTTTAGTGGTTATAGCTCGTACCATCTAACTTCTCCCAAAACAGCTCTCTCTCTCTTTTAAACCATAGGAACTGAACCAGTGGATGTACAGAGGTGAAAATGGTATCTAACATCTTGTCTCAGTCTGGGTCAGTTGGAAAAAAGGTATTTTGCCCAAAACATTGGAGTATTTCTTAAAAAAAAACAAAAAACAAAGGTTATGTGGGTGGGGAAAATCAAAAGCCTAAGACTCTACCTTGTCCACACCTTGTACATCAAAAAATTCTGAACTTCCCATTCAATGAGTTACAGTATGTATGATTGCATAACTACCAGTCTGTATCATAAAACCAGGTCGGTTTAGTTCTAAATGTTTGCCACTCAGGTCAGCATGTACATGTTCACATCTCTACCTGATTTATCTCTACGTAAAAGTTCTTGAAAGCCCAAGATGAACAACAAGATTTAGCATCACAGCTAATATTATTCAGAGTTCTAAAGTGCTTCTGAGGACAGCGCTAAAGCCTTTACACATTACATATCAACAGCCTAAGTGCTTCAGAGAGCAATAATAATGTCCTGACCAATACACACTTGCCAGTAAATCACTCTCTTTCAATTTTCTGATGGCACTTCCTTGGATTTATGAGAATGCAATTGTAGGTCTATAGGTAAACATCGTCTCTGAGCATAAAACCTTTGTTAGGGAACAGATGAAGAGCCAGAGCACCTCAAGCACTCTGACTGAATCAATACGCCAGAAGCATAAAAATGCTAGTTAATGTGAGGAATGGCGTAGCCTTGCATATCATTAGCCCTGTTACAATGCTGGGAACATCTATTTGTCTGGAGACAGAAAGGAATCACTCAGACACAACAAATGAGGTTTCTTGGATCTTGACCAGTGATCATGATAAGAGCTAATATCAGCCTCTGATTTACAGATGATCTCAGGGAGGTGCAGGGCAGACACACCACAGCAGGGGGTTCTTAGCACCAAAAATAGAGACCAAAAAAGCAATAAATAGTAAAATAAAATAAAAAAAATTACACAGATTTTACAGATTGCCCCATTATAACAGCCAAAGTTATTTGAAAACATAAATGGATCCCAACTCATCCCTTTACAGTTTTAACACAGGTTGAAAAAAAGGGGATTTGCAGCCTAGGCCCTTGAGATGAAACTACAGACAGAAGTGCTGCCCTGGTTTAGCCTTGGACTGCCTGTTCAGATGGCTTCAGTAGCTTACAGTATAGCCCCCTGGCCTGCCTGTCTATGTGAGGGAAACCCTGGTTGATCACAGGAATCTTAATCACAGAGCAGAAGTGGGTCATTCCTTCCCATCAGCAGCATGCAGGCCTCCCAGTGAAAAACACCATGGACTTAGGGTTAGCTTAGGGTCGGCCAGATCTGATGGTAAGCCCTCCAGGACTTACCATCAACTGCAAAAGGAAAAAGAGCCAGGCAGTTAACATAGGGTTAGTTCATGGGGATTTGCAGGCCAATATTTTTTATAATGAATCTGTCCATATTCCATTGTGAAATTCTGCTCTGAGTCAAGTCATAGGGCTTCTTGGAAGAGCAGAGAAATCACCTCCTTTTAATTAGACTGATCAGGGTCTTTCAAGACTGATACCAATACCAAGTGCTTTTGGACTGGCTCTACTTAAAGCTGATATTTTGGGCCAATATTCAAACTCTGACCATTTCCATGGCCCAAAATAACAAGCATTCAGTGTTTCTGGAGTTTTAGTTTCCCCAGGGTGGATTTAGAGCATCTACAACTACTCTCCTTTGAAAGTCAGACTGATGAAATTCTTTCAGGTTGATTAGCAGCTCCTTAAGGCACAGTGATGCAAGTTTCACAGACTGACAACAGTTTTAGTGTTGAGTAAAATCCTCCCGTACTAAATTAAAATTACTTCGCTGGTCGGACATCTGATGTAAAACATAACAAAAAAGTTGAAAGTGTAATGAACATTTAATGAAGGGCTAGTATTGTCAAGATTTATCAGCAAAGTGGCCATATTCATCCTTGTTTAAAATTGTGGATTGTCGCCATGCGTGGATTTTTTTGTCCACAGGTTGGGGTTAGCTGTTTTGCATGCACTGGATTAAGTATATCTATAAAAATATTCTACATTTTGAATGAAATAATTTATTTACACCCAAGTCCTACACAAAACTGACCCCAAATCATCCCATACCCATATAGACCTGGAATATGCGCGACAACAAGGACGAGCGAGATCATTTCAGAACAGACTTCAAAGTGGCAGTTTTTGTGCTTGACTGGTGAGTTTTGGATCTGTTTTAAAATCAGACCATGGGTTGTGTTTTGCAGTTATACACATGAAGCAGCTGGGAGATGGGCTGAGATCAGAGAACACAGAGAGGGAGGGGAAGGAGGAGCACAGAGGGGTTTTCTTTGGAAATTTTGACTAGTACTAGCTTGATTTCCAAATCCTGCACACTGGGGCTTCAGTAGAAAACAGCAAGCTTTTATCAGAAACCTCAGTCATGTGACCCACAGGTTTACTTTCAAAATTGTGTCAAATGATGTGCTGTTTGCTGGACTGCATACGGCCGATGCTAATGGCCTGTGATTTAGAATGAATGAATGTCTATGATCTACAACACAGCAGTACAGTATTTGCCTATGCCAAATGACAGGATTGTGAACAATTTATTATGGTCAGTGTATGAAGACAGAGGCTGTATTAAACAGTGCTTTATAGTTTCACTCAATAAAGCTGATACACGGCAATGAAAATGTCAACGGAAGAACCAGCAGGCTGAATTAGCTTACAGCTGCAGGCAGAGGGTCCCGATCAATAAAGATCAATAGAGGTAGCAAGAAACTGCCTCCGATGCAAGAGACAGCTGCAGTCACAGATATGGCATCTCTCATCAGCTGCCATTATCTTCTTTGGCTAGAAATGAGGAAAAACACCACGGGACGAATAGGATTTCTGAGGCAAACCACTCATTTAATGTAACCCACCATGTAGGCATATACAGTGTCAGTGATGAGAATGGAGAGGGCAGTGATGAAAACCACCTCTCTAAACAACAGTAAATTGATTTTGTAATTTAGGAAAGAGACAAAAGGCTGTGTGCTGCAAGGGTAAGTAGCCATCTGGGCTGGTGGGGGGGTTATCCATTTCTAGCACTGAATCCTCTAAAGAGGCCAGCGTGTTTATAGCCATAAAATATTAGCTCCCCTCAGCGGCAGTGCTAGCCACTCTCTCCGCTCTCTGCAGGTGCTCACCATAATTTATGAACATGTCACTGAATGACATGGTTATCTCCAGGCCCGTGGTGAGCATAGATGGCTAAGGAGGGTGGTTTCGCTCACACTGGCCTACATCACCCATCCACCCACTGAGAAGAGCCAGGGGGCATGGAGTGCACTGTGCCAACAAGGCTGGATCTCCAGGAGGGATGTGACACATCTAATCACACCCCGCTTCCATCCTTATAGTGCAACCCCCCTGTGATACAACAACTCTTACTACTAAGGAAAGAGAAAGAGATGATGATTACTTCCTTCACTGATCAGATAACCCTCCATGATGGTACCCACTACAGCTTTTGCCATCATAAATATAAACTAGATTATTTATTTATATATTTACGATGGGGTCGAACTGCCAAATGTAAATTCCAGGCTTTCACACAATACAAACTTATCATTCTTCCCTACAATTATTCTCTCTTGACTGAACTGACATTATCTGAGCACAAAATTAATCAGATGAAGGCCTATTAGTTCTCAGTCAAAAACAGCATTCGTCTTTTTTTTTCTTTAGAGATAGTGAGTTGTGTCTAGAAAAGCAATGTCAGCCACTGTTGTCCAGGAGCTTTAAACCTCCACTATTGCTGCCAGATGGATTTGTTGCATCACCTGAAAGCCCTCTATTACATATGCAAGAAGTACATTGAAGACTCGGCCAGGAAGAGAAAGTTAATCAACTGACATTTTTGCTACTCCCCCTTTTGTAATGGTAATGATGTCCAAAAATAAACAGACTCAAATAGACTCAACAAAAACTCTGCTGTGGAACTAAACAGAAAAGCCCAAAATAGAAAACAATCCTTAAGCCATGTCAGAAGAAGCATGAGAATGGGCTGACATCTTTTTGATGCAACTTGAAAATGTTCACATGCTTTACTTGTTAGAACGCCCACATTCAAGATAATGAACACGAAATCAAACTTACCTTCAAATCAACCATTAAAAACCTGCAGATATGGCTCACCTTTTCTAAAGCACAGTTAATTGCATGCATGAATATAGTTGATTGACAGACTTCCACAATTTGTGGTAACAAGTGTGAGCTATCAGAGCTCGCAAAAACTGTACATGTGTCCTAGTTGTACTCATTGTAGAAGTTCAAGAACATCTTCTGAAGCCAAAGACCAGATGTTGTATTCTAAGGATCTATACCTGGATGTTCTGTCCTAAGGCCTAAGGTTATTGTATTTTGAAACTGATAATAACTAAATCAAAATGCTTACTATTATTGGTCTCAGACTTGGTCTAAGCCACTTTTGGTCTCAGTCACTTTTGGTCTTGTCTTGATCTTGGTTGGGGAGGATCTGCTTCTTGTCTTGGTCTTGTTTGATATGCTGTTCACTACCAACGCTGCTTGAACATACCACTAGGATTCTGATGTGAACAGTTTATCCCAGTCATATTTATGGTAAATCTAACGTGCAAACATGGCATGAGATGATGAAAAGGAAAAGATTGGGGATGATAGTCACTGAAAGTCTTAGACGTATACTCTAGAGAGAGAGGGACAAAGAAGGAGAAAGTGTGAACTGATGCTACCACTGAGAAGAAAAGGGATGAAGAGAACGAGGGAGAGGTCTGGATCTACTTGGCCCATAATTGGCCCCAGCCCTGAGTCCCTTGGTCCTATGATCCTCAGCCCTGAGGCTATACTGTGAGCATCTATCAGTAGATTTATTGCTCTCCTCCCCCAGCATCACCAGAACTATAACTGCTACTGGCCACCACTGAGAAAACTGGTACAGTATAGAGTACACACTGGCCTCAATCAAGCTCTCAGCAGCCTGCAATGTTATGGCTGAATCCTCAAACTAGACGCTTTTAGCTACACACATCACACGTAAACTAACACTCAGTTGAGGCTACATTGGTCTCAACAGGTTTCCCAGTGTGAGATGGACATTTTTAGGTCATGGAAGCGATCCACTGATTTAACAGTACATGGCTTTTTCATGACTTTCCATCACTAGATGACCTAAAAATGTACTGGTTTTAGAATTTTGGTTTCCATTCAAGTTGGGGCGAAAGCAACCACCTAAGGACATTTATTTGCAAATGTGGGAAATTCATTCTGGCATATTAGTGGAAAATGACGCATTCTATGATATTCTCTCACTTCCCCCAAGAATTGATTAAATTCAACGATACTCACTGTCTGAAATACACCTTTTAAAAATTCCATTACCAGAATGTAATTCCTCTCAAAGTCAATGGTTTGAAGTACTCCCTATGGTAACATTTCATACAACCTACAGTCACTCACACAAAATTCAGATACTCATATGCAAACTGATGGGCACTATGACTTTCACATTGTTTCTACAAATTTTATTCTCATTGATCATTGTTTTTTTCTATTAATGTGTGCCTAACTCTTCCTTTGTGGAACCCCCACCCTCTAAAAAATCAATTATTATTCTTTTTACATTTTGATTTTTCTTTGAGTTCTTTGCTCAGCAGATGGCCAGGAATCAATAGAATGAAAAAGGTCACTCTTTGAAGGAAGTAAATAATGGTTTTGGCTTTAAAGATGAGCTGCAATGCACATATCTGAACATTTGCTATTCCCAGATAAGTCTGATGCCGTCTACTTAATAGCTGCCAGAACCAGGCCCATGATAACTGCCACGGGGGGGAAAGCAAGCAGAAAAATATAAGTATTTTGTTGTTTTTCAACAGACTTATCTCCTTTGTAGCTTGCCAGCACAAAAACTGAGATCTGTGTGAAATGATTTCACCCTCAGTAATGGGATTGCTCTTTTAGATCTACCCCACCTCTCCTACCTGGTCTCCCTCCCGCTTTCCCATGGTGCCAAACAGAGGATTGGCATTGGCATTTACCAGGAAAATGGAAACCAGTATGAGGTGTGCGTCCCACCAGTAGCTATGGATGGGAAAGCTGGGGAAATGAGAGCAGCAGCAGGCAGTCAATCTGTATTCATATGCTGAACACACGTTTACGATAAGGAGAGTGTGAAAAGGTCAGGGATTTACCATTAACTACTGGACGCCCTCATGCAGAGCCAATATTTCCATAACGCAGGGAAATAAAGAATTCTCTTCCAGCTGTAAATCCATAATAAAGGGCTACCACAGAAGTAAAAAGGATCATTCATTCACCGTGCTTGGTGAAAGAATGCAGCTGTAATACTGTACTCAACAATGGCTATGTGACGTTTACATACATGGAAAATGCCATGCTTGACCCAGTAACCTGGTTTCGGTTGACAGCATAACTCCTTCAGATAACCTGGGTAAGCTCATATTCTGATTGTGCGAAACCTGCTTAAGATGCTTGCCTTACTCCCATGCACCTGTGGAATGGAACCATCTTACTGCTTTCACTTTTGGTTTGGAGACTCATACAGGCTTCAAGGTTTTGGCATTCTTGACATTTGTGACATATGTGTGCATAAAGTGAAAAGTATTTTTGGCAGGTTATTTGTCACTTACTTCATAAAGATCACTCTGAGATCATCGTTTGTTTCTTTTGCAATAGAGGCAAAATACTATTGGTCAGTCAAAGAGGGAGGGGAAATATAGTCCTTTATAGGTCAACCAAAGTATCATAATATACAAGGGCATTAAGTACAACATCTGTGCAAATTGTATATATTATCCTGGCACACTGACTGCTAATGGTTCTAAGTTCTAAGTCTAAGATAAATGGTTCTAAGACTGATAATGGTTCTAAGATAATGGTTCTAAGCGACGGATAATTGCCAGTTTGGCTCAGATATGTCTGCTGTCTACTTTATCAGAATGCTAAAATGGGGACATTAGACCACCTTTAAGGACTCCATGCTGCAGTGGATGCCTCAGTACTGCCAGACATCACCAGCTATTAATGCTCCTAAATCGTCTTAGCCAGTTTGTGTACGTTACAGCGTTCCTCCGGGCAGCTTTCACCACATTAAGCTCAAAAGAGTCTGCAAGTGAATCTGCAAGTGATATCTATTTGTCTTCTTTATTCTTTCTTTTCCTCTCCTGCATACATACGTCTGTTTCAGAAGCTGCTTCTCTCTTGTTTTCATTGCGGAGAAGGACTATTTTTTTGTTTCTTCACTTGACAGTCCATCAAGCACAATATCTTGACAGCGCTCATTAGACTTTGATGAAACATGCATTGCGCCAATTTCAGAATTACACTGACTGGTCCAGCTTTTTTTTTTTTTTTTTTTTTTTTCTTAACGTATGTGTCAGAGATAATTTTGTCTGATAAAATTTTTGTGGTCCTTGGGGGAAAATCATCATGCACCACTGCATTCCAGCATTTTCAAAATTACACACGTTGGTGTGAGGGAGGGGTGTTATCATGTGTTTGTTCATTGCTTATTATATCTCTATTGATTAAGTTGTGATGAAACAACGATCTAAACCACTGTCTCATTTCTAAAATTACACTGAGTGGAACAATGAGGATGTTGCAATTACAGGTCAACACAACATATTTGTTAGTCACTGACTTATTCATGGGGGATGACACGTTTTTGACAATCCCTCGCTCTGTCCGCTACTCTCTTTACTCCCCTCCCGATTTGTTTGACAGCGAGCTGCTTTCAGGTTAGCTGTAGTCCACCATGGCTGGTCTTTGATCTGTAGCCAGCATGATCAAAAGAATGGCTGGTGCGGAAATGACAAGACAGCGGTATCTGTTTGTCCAGGGGTCACCAAAGACCTCCCACCGGCTTGATGGCAGTGTAGGAGGAAAATAAATCCGTCTCTAAATGATTGCATGGTATCATTCTCCCAGACCCAACTGCAACAAGATGAGTGGATTTGGCCAAGTCTAGAAGAAACGGTGGAAAAACACGGACCTCTCATGGTGAGGGCTTTGTAAAGCAGTACAATACAGCTATCATATAAAACAAAACCAATGAACACTGATCCAAAGAGACAATAGGAGGTATTTAGACAACATGCAGTTTATATCCTAAGTAGAACACGGGGAGAATAATAACGCCGTAACAGTTTGCCTGGTTTATTAGATAAAGGCATGAAGTACCACCAGAGGCTCAAACAAACTGCCGTTCATGCATCTTTCATAAGGCTTGTCAGAATAGCGGAGCCATCCCTTTCAGGAAAGGACATTACACGGCTCATTTAGGGTGTCGTGCTGCTACATGGAAAAGAGCTTCACTACACCAATACAGACCAGACCTTGCTGTTTTATATGCAGGGCTTGGCACTAGCTACTGTAACTGAGACCTGCAGGGGAAGATGGACAAACTAACCCATGGCGGTGCTTTGTTATTCTGTGCTGTTAAATACATTTAGGGGCAGACTGATTCTTAAAAGTCAATACCGAAGTAGATGTTGTTGGATTAAAGCTATATTGTGCTGTTGTTTGACCATTTTCATTCACATAAAAATATATAAAGTAGAAAAAAAACATCATGAAAACAAAAAAAAAAAAATGAAAGAATTCAAAAACATGTTGTCATGGAGGAACTTCCATCATGTCAAAGGTGGACAGCATTCACCAGCCACTATCCAGTTTTTAATAAAAGGCCCTTATTGGTCAGATTTATGACCAAACTGAGATAACATAATTTTGGATTACATTTAATTTTTTTTTTTTATAGTGATGCCGCTACCATCAAAGGCCTGCCTTCAATTTTGGATTATCACAGAAATCACTAGAGCTCTTAGAAGTGCCTGCCATATCCTCTGCCATATATTACTATTAGGGCACTATTTGGGATATAGCACCCAAATCGTACCTAAACACACAGCAAGGAGGTTTATGTAACAACACATTATGTAATAACAACACATTTTGTAATAACTCTCCAAAATGTAATAAATGTTCCCTCTATTATGTAATAACACCCATATTTTGTAATAACTTGCTACATTTTGTAATAAATTCCTTGAACACAAAATGTAATACGTTGTCCTACATTTCGTAATAACTTTACATAATGATTACATCACATTATATAATAGCCACCACATTATGTAAATTACAAAATATAGGACAATTTTGCGTTCAAAGGATTTATTGCAACATGCGCCAAGTTTTTACAAAATGCAGGTGTTACTACATAACAGAGGGAAAATTTATTACATTTTGGAAAGTTATTACAAAATGTGTTGTTATTACATAATGTGTTGTTACAGGGTATATGGAAATTTACTGGAAATCATTTTGGCACTTTATCTCAAACACATATTTGGATGCAAATTCACTATGCTGTTCACACACAAAGCACCAGACTATTCCAAAGCTGGTAAATTCGAGCATTTACACAAGCATGGAGGAAAAGCTGTGTTATATGGATCCTGGGGTAATTGGTTGAACCTCTAATCTCAATATGTTGTTATAATGTTCCATAGGATTACAGCAGTACTCTAATTGGATACATGCAGTGTAGGTACCATTAATGATGTACAAAAGCTTCTTGGCAGGGTTTCAGTGAGTGCAAGCATAGAGGGCAAACCTTTCTGCATTCAAAAGCACACACAGTGAGCGTAAACCTACAGCGGGTCCAAGAGTTCACAAACAAGAAATGTTTTGCTTTCATCATTTATCAGAAACTTGTAGCATCTTCACTCAGTTGTTACTTCTTATTCAAGAATACATTATTTAGAACTGATACAAATAAACCTGAAAATCTTGTTTCCACATCTGTTGTCACATCATATATTTACAGAAAATATATGTATGCTCCAAGAACAGTGTTTTTTAACAACTACTACCAGATATTGACTAAATTAATATGGCCCTCTATGCGTGTTTTTTTTCCCGCTACTCCTAGTGCTTTGACTTGAAAAAGAGCATCCTTTGAAAAATATCTTCCAGTTGTTTGTAACAATGTGAAAAGAACTTAGTAAGCAGTTCAAGCCAAATTGTCCTCCTGAGCACATGAAAACCATCCGAGCACCATACTGCAGCTATAAACAAAAAGTTTCTAAGGAGGCAGTACAACATGCTGGAGAGATTTTCACAAACCAAGTCATTTTCATCCAAACCAAAACCAGGCGTGACGGCACCATCTGAAGACTGCTATATCAAGCTAGCATCTTCATGAGACAGAACAGCATCGGCATCCAAGATACCAAGCCAGCAGAACAAAGAACGCCCCACTCAACTTTATAAAAGTACAGTCAGGTCAGGAATGGAAAACTGCAGTTTCGACAACACTTGTTTGATCATCAAACAAGTCTCAGCGCTTGGCATGGGCCAAACAACACCAAAATTCTGCAAGAACGTGCACAATCGATACCAGAGTGCAAGCTGTGATTAAGGCAAACAGTGAATGTACCAATGACTGACTAGCTTTTTTCACATATTACAAAAAAAAAAAGCAATCTGATTTGAGGAATATCATTTGTACAACAATTTGTTTAATTGACCAATCAGAATTGAGTATCCATCATATAGTTATCCTTCTTTCATCTGAAGGCAAAACAGAGAATTTTTACCAGTATACAACCACAACCTTTTGTTATAAACAATACGTCTATATAATTATTTATGTAATGTAATGTTATTTATATTATTATTCATGTACTTTCAATAACTTCTTCTCTTAAATTCTTCAACAAAATACTTCTCAGGAGGTAAACCGCTGCCAAGTGCAGCCATGATATCAGCAAAAAGGCTGACCATGTTGTGTGCATGTATAAATCTTCAGCAGAGAGAATTCAATGTCTGAGGCAGTGACATTTCTATTTCTTGCCTCTGTCCTTAATGGGGATAAAGGAAAACATCCAGATCCTTCCATCCAGACACATTCATACTTCTCTGCCATGTGTAAATGTGTGTGTATTGATTGTGTGTGTGGGTGGGTGGGTGTGTGTGTGTGTCTTATTAGGAGCAAATGTCTCCCTGAGGACCTGAGGATAGAAAGAAAAGGAAAACAGACTGAGACTAAAGTTAGCATCAGGTTAGGATAATTAAAACAGTTTAGGGTTAGGAAAGAGAAAGAGAGAGAGAGAGAGAGAGAAAGAGAGAGAGAGAGAATAAGGAGTGGAGCTTGTTATGGCTAGAAACATGGCCAAAGGATGGGATCTTGTTAGTTGCTGGCTGTTAGA
This sequence comes from Neoniphon sammara, assembly GCA_900302535.1. Lineage (NCBI taxonomy): Eukaryota > Metazoa > Chordata > Actinopteri > Holocentriformes > Holocentridae > Neoniphon > Neoniphon sammara. The sequence continues at coordinate 17,582 of OMKZ01027662.1, forward strand.
GGCATCGTCCATGCTGACATGTGGAGATATTTGAAAAGCATTCCTGGAAAGAGCTCCCAGTATCCCAACAGAACAGAGAACCCATAAATGCAATATCTATTGCTCCACACACCACTGTATATACACCCAACATGATGTAGATGTCTTGCTGCAGACACCTCGCATGATATTTGAGAGCATTAATGGGAAATAATGTCACTCATAACACATATGCACATCATTATGGAGTTATGTTTGTTTTGTTTCATAGCTTTCAGTAAGCCATAATTTACAAACCACTATAATCCATCTCAACAAATCCATAGGCTTTGTGGCCCCATCACAAATCCTCTACCACACTGGGCTCCACTGATTCCAGTGGATAATTAGTTGCGCACAATCAATAATGAGGAGAAGAAGAAGAAGAAGAAGAAGAAGAAGAAGAAGAAGAAGAAGAAGAAGAAGAAGAAGAAGAAGAGAAGGAGGAGGAGGAGGAGAGGAAGAAGAAGAGGAAGAAGGAGAAGAAGAAATAAATGGGCTAACTAGCTACCAAGCTAGAAAAATAGATACCTAGAATTTTGCTGGTCCAT
>OMKZ01027664.1:4511-25087 GCA_900302535.1 Neoniphon sammara
CCAGCCAGTTACTTAACACTTGTCAACAGCTCTTTAATGGCCTTTTCCTCAGAGGCCTCTTTTTCATTAGCGGGGTCAGGGGTCGCCGCCCAAGGCTGGGTGTCTGTCGGCCTGAGTGGGCAGACGGGTGAGGGAGAGGGGTGAGGAAAGGGCTGCGAGGAGGGGTTATAGGGGTTGAGGGGGACGGGGGCAAACCATGTGGGGGCTAGTTGGCTTTTTATCTTTTGTTTCCTTTTCCTTAGCTGTGTCCTGGTGGTCCTGGAGACAAATTCCAGTTTTCAGATGTTCGATAGCTCTAGCCAACTATCCAACTATCAACCCCCAAGTTTCACAAAAACTCTTTTGACCCTCTGTGACATTTATAAGTATGTTTTTTTGATGATGGGGACATCTCCTTCTCAATGTTAAATGTATATTGAATAGTTTAAGATGAAATATTCAATAGGAAATAGATTTTTCTTTACTAACTGACAGATGGTAATTTGTCATAGGTGTGATATAACACGTTGTTTATCAGATGGACTATGGGTATTTAAGATGGCGTCTCTGTTTTCTCTACAAGTCTGAGGAAGAGCATTGTATTGTATAAGGTATTTTTCTTGATCCTGCACCCATTTTATTGGATTTAGGGTTGTGCGTGTCATTTTCATTGCTTCTCTGACATCTCTCTTCTTGTTGTTGCCACTGCCCTGGTCTCTTACCTTTGTCTCCACCAGTCAGGGATCAGCCAGGCCACGGCCTGTCCAGCTGCCAGAATCTGTCTCTTCTATCTCTACAATGTGATCAAACCTGTCCGACCTCTTCAGACCTGGTTAAAACTACATGGCTCAAAAGCTATTGATTCTCAACAGGATAATTCTTGCACATGCAGTAAAATTTTTTGCAGCATTCAGTCCTGATATTTGGCAGTGAGATGTCTTTCCAAACCCTGCAGTTCTTTCATTACCAGGCTAATCAGTGGAGACACATTTCATACCACAACTCTGACCAAATCAGAGTGAAGAGACTTAATGGAGACGAGGCATCTGGCCCCATTTCTATCTTAAACCTGTTTATCACCTCCCTCTTGTTCACAGATCCAGTATACTAAGACATTCCCTTAAGCTCCTTGTTATGGCCGTTAGACCTTTGTCTACTGACAATGTACATTGTGCACACAAACTTATTCAATGGCAGCATGATTTAACACTTCATTTTCACCAGCCTCAGCTTCAGTCCTCGTTTCAGCCCCAGGCCAGACTCCATTCTCAGTCCAGCTCCCATCCAGCCTCAGCACCAGCAGGCCAGTCCTCCAGCCAGCTGAGCCAAGAGTCCAAACAAGAACAGAACAAGAAGTGTCTGTGAACTTGCCATCCCCACTACCACAATCCTCTCCTCCAGCATCTGCCTGGGGTTGTAACTTGGCTGGGAAGCAAGAGCATGGAGATTAGAGAAAGAGATCGAGGGGGAGAAAGAAAGAGAGAGTGAGGGGGAGAGAGAGTGTGTGTGTGTGTGTGTGTGTGCATGAAAGAGGGACCGAGAGTTCAAGTTTATATTCTATCAACCAAATTCCCTTTAACCCCACTCAATTTCCCTCTCCTGCTGACTCCTATTTGCCTTCATCTACATAACAGAGGAAAGGAAAAGAAGTGGAAGGATCTACGCCTTTATCTTTCCTTTATTATGCCCCTTTAACACAGATGTGGCCAACCAAGACAGTGAATGAGAGCGAGAGAGAGAGAGAGAGAGCAATAGAAAAAAGGAGAGGGAGCAAGAGAGTCCGCCAACATCCCTCTCCTCCTCTTCTTCTTCCCCTTCACCCCGGCCTCTCGCACATGAAAGGGGCCGCAGAGGGCCAGCGGCCGGCCGGTGGGGTGTGTGCTATGCGAGGGCCCCAGACCCAGACACAACACAACACACAGAGCTCTGCAGGCCTCCACAGCTGGGCTGGAATGTGACCTGCTCCAGATTTTAATGCCAGACTAGGCTCTGTGTGTGAAAAAAGAAGTGGAAAGGGGGAGGACATGGATGGAGGGATGTCAGCTACAAAACAGAACATGCATGCTTGCCTGCACGATAAGCTGTGAGTGTGTCAGGTATTTCTGCTGCAGCACAATAACATCATAGACCAAAGACATCTGTGAAAAATACTTTGTAAATCATCTTTATTTGTTTACCTTACATTAAAGTTGGAATGAAAACGAGTATGTCATAGATAACAATATCCTACTCTGTCTAAATAGATTTACACAAGTACATACTGCCTACATATATATACTGTATATATCCACTGACCACAACCCTATAAAGAAAGGATCAAAAAATAAATATGAAGTTAAGTACAGAATTCCATATATATTCATATATATTCCATAATGTAAATTAATATTTCAAAGTGGATTCCACATAAAGTGGAACCAAAGAGCTTATTTGATTCTGGTAGATAAAATGAGGCTTCACATTGCATTACTGAGAGCTTAACTGCTCAGAACAGATAATACAGAATCTATATTTTGGGATACCCCACCCAACATAAAGCAAAAGATCCAACTGTATTAAGGCATACTGCTATATGAACGGCATTAGTGTATTCAAGATTTTGAGTTTAGAAATGAAAACTTAATTTATAAGGGTATTTTAGTTTAACTTCAACAGTAACATCGATTAAATATTTTGTACAAGGTAAAATACTTGTCACTATTACTACACTACTCAGCTTTTTTCAGAGAATACATCTCAAAAACAGAGATCAATAGCAGTCTAAGCTTTATTAATTTAAAAAAGTCCTCCAGCTATCTGATGGTTTTGATGCAGCAACTGACCAAAAATATGGATCAGAGAAACCAATAATATCAGTGTCAAACTACGAGAAGGTCACGAGTTTTCACGGTATATAAATGAGCACTGAGAGGAGGAAAACATTTGAAAAACAAGTAGTTTTGTGGTACTGACAGTCAATCAGACTGGTGAGGTCACTGGAACTTGGAACCCAGAATTATTTAAATGTCCAGGAAGGGGAGATGTTGAATGGACTCTACTGGATGGTGGAGAACTCTTTAATAAAATCACAGGTCTTCTTGTGAATAACCTCCCGGAGCTTCCTAACTCTCCGGGCGCTGGAGGATCCCACGAAGCTGTCGGGCTGCAGGACCGCCATGCCGTTGTGAACATCTCCCATGATGATCAGCTGCCCCTCGGCCGCGGTGATGTTGGGGCAGGGGCAGTTCCAGTCCATGTTCAGCAGAGTCACCTCCAGGGGTTCTTGGCCGAAGAACTTGAGGCCCATCTTCTCATCCTTCAGGATCTCCTCCACCGTCACCAAAGCATGACCGGACTCTTGCTCCTCTGTCAGCTCCGTCACGCGCCCCAGGATCACAAAGTCACTCTTGCAGAAGCTGGTCACCATCTTGCCCCGCGGTTTGCACATCTTGCAGTTGTGGTGCTTTGGAAAGGGGCACATCTCTTCACAGGCCTCCTTGGACTCAAAGTTGTTCTCGTTGCCACCACAGCCTCCATAGACAAAAGACTGGCACTTTTTGAGGGTGTTGCTGTAGGCCCAGCGAGGCTCATAGGCCTTGCAAGGTCCTTGGAGGCTGGGTAGGCTGCAGGGAGCAGCCAGCTCTGCCCCACAGGACAGCATACAGGCTTCGTAGGTGTCAAAATGGTTCCGGTTTTTATTGCACTGGCTATAGGTGAAGGTGAAGCAATTGTTCCTTTTTGATTCGTAGTACCAGCTCATGCTCTCTTCGCCACAGTCATCTGTGTCTGGACTCTTAAGGCACTCCTCGGCTGGAAAGGGCAAGTTGGTGCTATTCCCCTGAGCGTTCTTACCTCTCGATTCTCTCTTGATCACTACCAAGGGAAAGTGGGATGATATGGTCCCGCCAACGTTTCTGGCGGTGCACGTGTAAATACCGGCATCCTGGAGTTGAGCGTTGTATATGACCAGCTGGCCGATGTTGGTGACCACGACGTTTCCTTGGACGTGATTCGGTCTCATGATAGTGTTCTCTTTGCCCTCCAGCTGTTTCTCCCAGGTGATTTCCGGACGGGGCTTCCCAGACACCTCACACAGGAAGCTAGCTGTCTCGCCAACAAACACAGCCTGCTGGGTGGGGCCACTGAGCATGGTAGGGGGGTGGATGTCAGCTGGAAGGGTGGTCTGGAGGGCAGTCGTAGGGCGGAGGGTGGTTTCCACAGGAATGGGGCTGGTGTTTGGCCAGGTCAGATGGTACCTGTAGTTTAGTTGAATAACAAAGGAATCAATAAGTGCAATGACTCAGTTAAACAATTATCTCATTTCACATAGCCAGACCTCCATCTCAAGCTCATTGAGGCCTGGAGAAATTTTCATCAGAAAAATGCTGGATAACGGGACCTTGCAGAGCCAGAGGCAGCCACTCCATTGGAATTTGAAAACACACGCTTCTGGAAACCACAGCCCTAGCTTGTTTTTCTGTCCTGCTAGAAACAAGTTTCCTTTGTTATTTTAGCTATGCTAGTGATAAAAAAGGAGGCAACAAAAGCCTGCTAGCTGGCATGAGGATCTGATCCTGTCTATCTCACCAGCACTTCCATATATTTTATTATCAGAATGCAACATTGAGCAAATTTGTTGTTGCTAACAGGCTAATACACAATTTCCTGTTCTGCTTGAATTTCTCCACCTCTCCATCACTTTGAGATGGACGTTTGGTTAAGCCAGATTATCAAAAGAGCTGCTTTAGTTATGTACGATGTAGACAAACATGCACATTTCCTGTCCGACGCATGGACAGCCACCAGAAATAATGCATTAACTAAAACCTTGCACATGCTCACTTATGTTTTTAAAATCTTAAAATATTGAGTAATGAAACACGATAACTTTACCTCGCCAGAGCAACAAGCAAATGGCAGAGATCTTAAGTACTTAACATGTTACCTGCAGGTGACCACAGAGATAGAGATACCCTTGGAACAGGCCTCTGCATCCATGTAGCACTTGTTGTAGTAGGTCATGCCGTCAGATGCACAGGTGAAGTGGGGCTCTCTCTCGCAGCGGTCCCGGCACTTACAGACAGGCTGGCCATCCCAGATGTCGCACTCTGACCCCTGCTGGGTGCACATGAACTTGTCACAGGTGGCGCCCTTTGGCATCCCGATGGGACCCTTGTTGCCCTTGATGTCCATGTACCGCGCCGCCACACAGCTCTTGTTACCACACACGTTTAGGCAGCACTTCTCAAATGCCTCACAGTCCTGGAGTTTGGAACAGAGACAAAACACTTGTACCACAATCAGCATGTTTGTCTTCACAAATCAGATGTGTGAGTCAAAATACTCGGTGAAAACACATTACTAGTTCATTTACAGGTGAGATTGATCATCTGTCCAGAGTGATTCATAATTAATAATAAACAACAGAGATGATAGTGTCCTCTTGAATTACTGGAAACATTTTAAAAGTTAGACAAAATGAAAGTTGAAAAACAACTGATCAATTAAAAAAAGGGAAAGTGTTTTGACATGGGATGAAATCCTGCTTAGATTCAACAAAATTCTTTCAGCGTGATTCATCTCTAAGCCTCTTTTTCAAGTCTCTTTGAAATTGTAGTTCCGGTTTTGAGTTTTGAACAATAGTTGCATGGTCTAAAAATTAAGGGAGTAATTTAGGCTAATAGACCAACAGACATTACATCATCATGGAGATGTTTTTTAAGGGTTGGTTTTCTGCTGCCTAGTTTTCTTTTGATCCCTAGGCAGGACAACAGATTGATAGTTTATGGCAAACATGTTGTTTGAACTTCATCATATGAGCATTTCAAGTCCATCATATAATACAGAAAGAACACAGAAGGAAAGTAACAGAACCTATGAAGCTCTATAAAGTCAAAGCAAAGACTGTAGTATATTTGAGCAGCCCAAATATACCATAAATATCACTATCTGAATGGTTGGCAATAATAATCTTGTTTAACCTTTTACCAAGGGAAGTGTTTTGGAGTTTTGAACATTCTGTTAAAGTTTGCTTCATAATTTCCACTTGCCTTGCACTATCAAATTATATGCGATAACACTTTTTTTTTTTTTTTTTTACAACTACTCTAACCCTGTATGCAATGCATTTACATCACAGTGAAAGCCATATTTTATGACAAATAAGTCTAACCTAAACAGTCTTGACTAAGATATCCTTTGAAAATGAAATATGTCATTTTGCAATCTGGTATTCTGGAAAAGCTCACGAGCTGTGTAAACTCAGCACATTATCGCATCACGAAAATGTTATTTTAGAGGCGGTTGTCAGGCAAAAAAATATTCATCATATCCTAACAAGTCATTTAACATGGTGCTGTCTTAAAATCTTTCAACGGGGTGAGACTGTGTCATTGGTTCCACTGCAACTCAGTTCTTGGGCTATAATAATTTTCCCGAGTCATTTACGAGTGGAGCGATCTGCCATATCCTGCCTTAATTCAACATATGAACCCAGCCAGATGGAATTACACCGGAAACGAGTGAATTTACATGATCCTACTGTCGATATGTTTCACTTATTTTAAAGAGAAAGAATCAGTAGTCTACTAAAGCAAATGACTTGTTAAGATACTTTTTTTTTGGCAGTTCATACTAAGTGGCAGTGCTGTGTGCAGCGGGTTCATCCAACAGCGTCAGAGGCAGCGGCGGTCCAAAAAACTCACCTGGTCAGATTCACACTCGCGCATGCAGGTGCTCATGGCATCCACCCACAGGTTGGGGTTCATCTCGTTCGGGCACATACCTGCATGAGAGTACACCACCTTTGCCACCGACATGGGCATGGCCCTCACACGACAGTGGTCTATGTACAGGATTAAAATGTAACACTGTCCCACAAGAAACCAAATCCATCGTGGAAAAAGCATCCACCACATGTCCGCCGCGTAACGGAACCAACACCGAAGATCCCGAAGAAAAGAAATCCAACTTAAGTTCGATGCGACTTAAAAGTTTTGAAAAATGCACCACAAAATGTCACTTAATGATTTTCAATCCACTGGAATCGTGGAAAATCTGATGCGGCATCAATAAAACATACCAAAAATATCGGTGCGTGCAGCGCTGGTCTCGAGTGGAGAGCTCTCCAGGTTAGTTGCTCCACGTTTAATAGTACTAGGAGATTAGGCTTGCGGTATGCAAACCTTATTACTTAAGATCTAACTACATGAATTACAGTGGCGTGTCCACCCCGGCAGCAAATCCCAGCTGAGTTACAGTTATGATGAACTTAATTAAAAAAAAAAAAAAAGTTCTCCAATAGTCTGCAGGCTGCGGCTTCGCACAGGGGACTGACGAGACACCTGTGCGTAAAGGCGCTTAGCCACCTTAACCCTTAGCTTGCAACCTCGGTGTGAAAGACAGAGATCAGTGCATGCAACAATAAACGATAATTAAACACTGCAGCATGTTATACAAACTAATTCTTTCAGTCTCACGTTTTCAAACATTTTGAGCCGTACAGAGTTGGGGTATACTAAAAATTGCCGGACATTTTATTATATGCACACTGTAGCTTACACTTCTGGCACATGTTTGTTCTCATGTAAAAAAATGTTAATGGACTACAACTGTATATAAAGCCAAATAAAATGGGGTTAGTAGTGAGTAGTATTTTCCCTAAGAGGCTTTGGAGATGTTTACTGTAAAATCACATCTTCCGCCCTGTGGCAGATTAAAATCCAGTGCTATGGTAAGATAATACTGTACTGCATTTTGGTATTATATGCCTACTGTAGCCTAAACTACTGGCACATAGCCCCGTGCTTTTTCTCATGCAACAATGTTAATGGACTACAACTGTCTACCTAAGAGGCTTTGGAGACGTTTACTCTAAAATTATATCTTCTGTCCTGTGGCAGATTAAAATCCAGTACTGCAGTCAGGATAAATTCTGTATCTCTCTGGCCCATCTGAGCAGAGTGTCAGTCTCCAGAAGATGGCACCAAACCCAGGTCACGCCTCACAGCCTCACTATGTGCATTCTGCTCCTATTTGGTTTCTACACTGGATGTCCACAACATTTTCCCCTTGTTGGTAGACAGAAGGAAATATATATAATCTGGCATACAGTATAAAGCAATCCAAGAGTGAATTTAAGTTGCTTAAGTATTTATAGGTGCACAAGGCTTATAGTTACAGTATGATCACTCTTTTAATGTTGTTATTTTGTACCATGGTTGTATACGATGTTCTGAAGGTTATTTCATATAAGAAAGATAATGTGGACAGGAAAGACTCTGGCGGGCTTCATTGTAATCTACAATAGAAACAACATCAGACCATCAAAATGCTGTCACAATATTGACATGCGAGAAGTCACATGTAGTCCAAACAGCTTGGAATCATGTTGTGAGAAACAGGGTGATTCCGAAAAAGTAAATTCCAGGAAGTGCGGCAAAAAAAGGGGGGGGCTTAAACCAAAATAATGGGCTCATGGCCCTTACTGCTGTGTGTGTGTGTGTGGAAATAAGGATTTTGCAACATCCTCCATCAAACAGTGACAATCGTACAAGTGGTTTAAGAAGACAATAATAGTTTTGTGTCTGTGTGTGGCCGTCCTGAAGTTGTGGAACAAACTGCCAATCCCATCAGGTCTGAACCACCTGCACCTTCAAATCTCAAATCCCTTCCCATCTCCCTGCTTTTCATGCTACATAAGGTCTGAATTGTTTTGTGTTTGTTTTGCTTTATGATTTGATCCTCTGTTTTATGTATTTATAGCCCTTTGGTTTGGTTAAACTAACAAATTATAAAATGAAGTGCTAGACATATTTACAAGTCTCATTTAAGTCCTTTATTTTTACAAGAAACTTTAAAACCCAACAGAGTGTCACATTTGGTAATTTGAAAAAGAAAAAAAAAACCCTGCATGTTCATTGGCCTGGTGCAGCTCAATAACTGTTTTTCAGCCTAAGTGTGTGTCACTGTGGGTGTGAGGTCCCGTACATGATGTGATGGTGAGAGACTGTCTGGATAATGATTGGGATTTTTAAATTATTTTTGTGTAGATGAAGGGTGTCTTGGTAGCAGTCTTGGCAGACATGGTTTTAAGTGGTTTGTGTGTAAGAGAGAGAGAGAGAAAGAGAGAGAGAGAGAGAGAGTTCCGTCACAGTCTGTGCTTCCCAAGCTGAGCCCCCGCTGAGCCCAAAGAGGCCCAGTGCTCTACAGCCCTAACCCCTCAGTCTCAGTCTGGTCTGCTGTCTGTGAGCCCTCACTCACTACAAACACAGAGGCACGCGCACACACACACACACACACACACACACACACACACACACAAGCGTGTGCACACAAGCCTTGCATACATGTCTATAGACAAAAGTGCAAAAGCATCAGCATATAGTAAATATTGCAAACACAATTCAGTTTCCAAACACTGCATTCAGTTGGTAATTTACAAGGACTTGCCTTCAGAAAAATGAAGCACAGATCACCTGTCTATTGCTGTTTGTGCATGAACACACACATGCAAAAACAAGTGCGTCGGAGCTCACAAATGCATGCATATGCACAAACAGTCCTGCTGTGCCTTTCCGTGTCTCCTTACCCGCTGCCTCCCTCAGGCCCTCCACCCCTAACCTTCACCCCTCAGACCCTGCATTCCCAGCATAGCCGGCACTGGAGGAGCTATGGGGCATGTCACATATATTGAATAAAGCCATGAGAAGAACCCCCCGCCAGGCCACTGCAACAGCCTATCTGCCTCTGGCACATGTATTGTCTGAAAACAGACCTTGACTTTGACCTTCACTGCGCGCTCTTGCCATCTTTCTGCAAGTCCAAAACAAGTTTTGTGATGTCTCAGTTAGCGCTCAACTTGACCCGTCTTGCAATTTGGAGGTAATAAAATGTCAGCATAATGCTTCTGTGTTTCCCAGTGTGTCTTTTGGTAGGAAAAGTAATTCTTAAAAGAGAAATTAATTTGTACTATAATAAATAGATTGTTTTTGATGTTTTCTTAATCCTTTGACCTAGAACAATCCACTGATACTGCATAAATAAATAAATAAATAACTGATGACTTTGATGACATTTCCAACTTTTGGTTTTTGACAAATGACAGATTGTGACACACTTTACTTGTTCTCCAACTTACCAGGACAAGATTACTGAGAAGCACAAATGATCTAACAATCAGATTAAGGTTAAGGTTGAGACTTAGGTGAACACTTGGAGTAAACAAGGACACACTCATCTTAATGTTAAAACAGATGTATCTGCTTGAGTGAATATTAGAACCGGCTTGTATCTGAAAAGTTATTGTTGTTATTTGAAAGTAATTTAATATCTTTGTAGACATTTTAGATACGGTAATTGCTCAAAAACCCAACTTCGAAGGACTTTCATGATTAAAAACGTCCTCAAGGAGCACTAGGCTTAGCAGGCTTAGCCTGGTTGGGCCTTCCTCGGGCTATCGGCCTCACATACTGGACGAAATGCCTCATGGGCTTAGGGAGAGGGCCCGACAACAGTGACGTGAGGAGGCCACGACCTAATCTGTCTCACAGGTCCTAATCAATGTCACAAGGTTTGTTTAGTGTGGCACACCACATCAGACCACTGTACATGTGAACGCACCACCATCTCCACAAATTCTGTTCATATCTTCGGCTACGATCGGATTTTACTTCACGAGAATAAGAAATGAGTGACACTGTTAGACGTACTGTGTTTGTTGACACATGGGGAGTTCTTGTTAAGATTTGCTCTGAGTGAATGAAATTGGTACTGGGGGGCAGCGAGGTGGTGTAGCTAGTAGGGCAACTGTCCTCCAACCTAAGCGCTTGGGCTACTGACCTGTGTTGCAGGGTGCAAACAAAAGAGAATTTCCCTAAAGCGATCAGTAGATAAGGTGTGCTCTCAAGTGCTGCAATCTCAGAAAACATCCTTTGATGCTGAAATTAAGACGTTTCCCTCCAAAGCATCCAGACCCGAGGAATCTCCACAGCTAAGGCAGAGCATATCAAAGTGAAATGGATGATTCTCACTGTTAATGTAGGATGACACTGATATTGAGGTATTTTTTTCTGAATACCTCAGTCCTTAGATCGGTAAGCCAAGCCTAGGACAATGGCCTTATTTCAAGGCCAAATCACTATATTGCGGGATTGGTTAAAGGAATCCTCCAATGTTTTGGGGCAAATTACCCTTTCCTATGGGTAGCATTTCATGTTAACTTAGCATAGAGACTTGAAGACTCTTGTTTTTTAAAAACAACATACACATCAAATACACATGATACAGTGTGTAAATAGGCAGAGTTGCTGTAGGGTTTATTTTTTCACTTTGACGGAGCTAGGCTAATGACTCCTGTAGACCTCAAGTCTTTATGCTAAGCTAACATGAAATGCTAACCATAGGAACTGAACCAGTGGACGTACAGAGGTGAAAATGGTATCGAACATTTTGTGTCAGTCTGGGTAAGTCAGAAAAGGAGTATTTTGCCCTAAATGTTGGAGTCTTCCTTTACAGAATAATAGTGGGCCCCAACAATGGATCCATAGCAGATGAAAAGTCAATCTGAGCCTCACAGAGTGTTAGGAAAAATACATAAATTACATTTTGGGCCAACAATTTCCCCATAGTCTTTCAGTGGCTTTACAGTGTCATGCATGCATTTGTGTAGCAAATAAGTAGCTCTGTATATTGGCTTTGTGCGTGATCCCTTTTAGAGAGGGGCACGAATTGTACCACGGGCCACAGTCCAAGCACATCGACCGAGGCACGTACCTGTGAGTAATGTCGCCTTCCGTCTCCATTTCTAAAATGCTCTTAGGGGTCCTTGGCTATGCAGGTCCACAGCTTCTCTTGGCCATATTTGATGCCTGGGAAGCTGGTGGGTCTGGTTCAAAACAATGAAGGTGTTATGACTGTTCATACTAAGCTTATTATGAGTGTCTGACACCAGAACAAAGGAGAGAGACGCGTCCAGCCACAGCAGGGCCCTAAGCTGATTCCTCAACCCTGGTCCAGGAAAGAGAAAGGGTCTAGACGCAGCAAAATATGCTGGACGGATAGATGTGAAGACATACATGGGCACATTTCGTGAAATACATATATCTTGACAGCCAGTAATTCCTGTCTTAATACTAGTCTAGTAGATATAACAATTAACTTTCTAAACACGTTACGCAATATTTGTTATCTTTGATGACACTGACATCTTCCGAACATCTGCTCACCACATGGACACTAGTGTCTTAATATGGCGGAAAAGGTTAAGGATTTCATATATAAGCTCTTTGCTGCGTGTGAGACCATAAGTTACGCTTTGTTTATGTTCTTTAAATCAGGAGGGGACCATAACAAAACTTATTGCACTCTCGAACATGCCTCGCTGATGCATTTCATAACAGCACACAACACCGGCTTGCTGTGCAGACAGGTCAAAAGTGAGGGGACGGGCTCAAGTCACAACCACAGCTGGACTGCACTACAATATGATGACACATGGAACATTTCCAGTAAACCTTTATGTTTTTCTTTTTTTAAATTACCTCTCCTAATATGGTCACCAAGTCGTAATAAATTTAAGGGAGTCTACAGGAATCACTGACATAATCTGTATCCAGGAAACAGAAATGCTGTTCCTTGATAAGAAGACAAAATATATTCTTGGGCATGAAGTATCTTAGAATAGGATCTTTGATCTTATATGAGGTATTTAAGCAATTTATAAATGGGACACCAGATATTCATGTCATCGGCTTTTAATGTGTGATTAATGTTGTTATATGTTGGTGTGTTGCCTTTATGATAATTTTAACTTACTGTATGTAAAGTGTCTGAGTACTTTGAAAAGCGCTCTGTAAATAAAATGTATTCTTCTTCTTCTTATGTAATAATAAAATTGGAATAGTGCTTTTAGTCAGGAAAATAAGTCTTTTCTTGGACCTAGAAGAAAAAAAAGGGCAGAGAGGGTCCAAACAACAGAGAATCTTGTCATTCATACATGGACTGCAAAAAATTTGCACTGCCATTTTGTGTGCTACTGCACATCCGAGTTTCATTACAGCAGGGTGCCAATCGATGAATCCATCCATTTATCTCATTTTCAATCCAGTATTTTAAAATAGTGTTACCAATTTACATGGGATTTTGAGGCCAAGTCTATAAAATGGATTTGGAAAAGTGATCTGCCCAGTTAGTGTATTATGGAAAAAGCAGGTGTCTTCTGTCTTCCTCAGTGAAGTCACCTTTAAATTCAAAGCTTTGTGGTTCTTTTTAATCTGAGAAGAGACATTTTCATCTCAAACTGTACTTCAGTTGTTTTCTAGGTTCTTAATGACTAAATAAAAATCTACTTTTTAAATGTTTAAAGAGGTTAAATATGATATTCAATAGATAATTGCGCTAAAATGAATTATCTTGTATTATCACATAAAATAATGAGACTCCAGGACATATGACTCACTCTGTGTCAATATCTGCTCTTCAACTCCCTCTAGTGGCCAAACTGAAACATGTTTTAATAAATGAAAGGGTTCACACACATGCAAACGCCACCAGCATTGCCTCCATTTGCACATACACACAAAGGAAGCCAATCAATACATGTCATTGATCTTCATTTTTTAAAGAGTGAGTTAATGTTACTAAATGAAAATCACTGTTAAGTTTAGATACTTAAACTTGTGAATTCCATCACAGCTACATCAGGTCCTTTCATATCTTTCCATCAGACATGAGTTCAGTTTCAGAGAAAAAGAGGGAAGTGATCAAGTAATTCACCATGCTTTATCAAAGAACAGATACAGGTCTCCAGAACCGTAAACACAGGTTTAACAATGCCTAGGGTTATTTCTACAAGTACACAGGACGTATATAAAAATATCAGACTCTGAATGCATAGGTTAAGTCAAACTGTATTCTGCTTCTTCTAGAACAATAAGCAACCCAACAAATACAATATTAGTCATCTTTCCACAGAATCAAAGAAGATTCCATAAAAACCCCGATATCAAACACGGTGCTCTCGATCATCCAGGGCACAAAATCGGCCAGAGGTGTTTTCTACCACGTCGCTCTCTGTCTTCTCATACGAGCTCCTGCCTTCCACATGTGGCACAACTTCACTTGATAAAGCATTTTAACATGGTTGGGAACATAAAATAAGCACTCCTGATAGTCCTCTTTTTTTGACACTTTTCTCACAGCAAAACTTTCTCAAAACATTCTTTTTGTTTTTCGTCCCACGATGCACTTGGCTTCAGCTGCAGCACTTCCTCTCTTCCTGTCTCTGAACTCCCGTGCACATGATAGTAGACTTTTGACACATACACAACAGACCTAGCTTGTTAAAAAATATACAAATTAATAAAAAATATATCATAAAACATACGAATACAATAAAAGCTTAAGGTATACGTTTGAACAGTAAACAATTACCACTGGGTTAGAAACTGTTGATTGTAGAATGTGTGTAGTGGTCGCCTACTGCACTGCTTAAATTAAAAGAGCCAGCATTGAGAATTAAAGGAACATGTTAAGGTCTTAGGCTTCCATGTGGGTCAACTGTGTTGACATAAAAGCAGCGTAAAAAGCATTCCCATCCGACACAGAGCGGCTGTGCCCGTCACGTCTCAGTCTCAGAATGAAGAATGTCAGTGAATCCTTTGATGTCAGTTGTTTCATGTATCCATTCTCCATCAGAATGTATCTTTTCATGTATCAATTCTCCATTCTACATCAGACAGCCACGATATCAATGAAGCTACTTAGCAGGAAACTTTGTAGCAAAATGATCTCACAAAATGAACTTTAAGTACTAGATTGGACCTGACAAACCTAATAAAACGCTGTGTTGCTTTTTTAGTATTTAAGCATTCTCATCACAACACAGATGACCTAGATTTAAAAAAAAAAAAAAAAAAAAAAAAAAAAAAAAAAAAAAGTGGACATACAGTGCAACAGAGATCGTCATTTCAGGAATATTAATTTGGAACAGTTTTGGAAGTTCAAGGAAGCACTCAAACCAAGAGTCACACACACACCAATTCAACATAAACCATCATTTTCTTTGCTGCATTTTCTCACTTCTTTCCCTTTCTCAAAGCTGTTTTTTTTTTCTAAACCACTGATAGCTTATTCTGCACAAACTACCTTTGCTGGCTAGATTAGTATTTGGTTTTGATTCTAATCACAGTCATACAGAAGAATAGCAACTGAGGATGTTAGAGGGGGGGGAAGGCTAAATTTATATGATGACTTAAGGGGGGAACTGATCCACCACTTTTGCTCTGACTCAAGCCTAGCTGTCCTAAAGTGCATTGAAGGGTCTCACTGTATATAAATAAGTATCAATACAACAAAAATTAAATTCACAGTTGACAGATGTTTCATTAAGTGTTATGCTGAAAGAACAGAACAGCACATCCTGCGAAGCAGAACTGATAATGCATCATAGAAAATTATAGGACTGGTCCTGCTCCAAGTCGCTGCATGTTTACCTCTAGGATAAAGTTAGTAGTCTGATATCTTTTTAATCTTAATTATTAAGTAATTTGACATGAAAAGAAACAAAAAACAGAACTCTTCCCATAGATTAGTATCAATTATGTCTCTTTCCACAGTGAAGGACTGGCTGATTTGAATCTGTGGAGAAACCAAGATACCTAGTCAAATTTGTCCGTCTTTACGTGGATACAGATTAAAGCGTGTGTATGGTCAGCAAACGGAATTAACATAGGTCCAAAGACACTTAGACTTCATCTGGTAGGGGGAACCTCCACGCCTTCCCCTACAATTAGGCCGATGATGTGTAACCTCTGCAGCAAAGACACTAAGGTTTATGCCTACAGCATGTATGAATGAATGCGTATGCCAGCTGGAAAATCTGATAACGTTCTATAGGTCAGTTTTCTAGTTAAAGTGTGCAAGTCCACAGTCCAGCTTAGTCCTACGCTGTGGACCCATGATGAACTTAGCAGTACGAGTTATGCAAATCCTTCCTGTCATCGTCTCCTCTCGGTCTTATCAGACTGTTTTTGTCCTTGACCACAGTCCATGGCTCGTACAGGGATGTGTCCATGTAAGGCTATTGCAGAGTCCTGTTCAAGTCCAGTCAACAAGGAAGACCAGCCACTGCCCCCCTCTAATGTCCCACTGGAGCCTTGGCACGAAGCGCAGTGGGAGGAGAGAAAGAGAAAAGGAGAGAGGGGAGGAAGGGAACGAGAGGCCCAAATACTTTTGCACATAACTGAGGACACCATGCATGAGTAATCGCTTAGCGCTGGTTCGGTACACTAGAGCGGCAAGAGGGTCGAAGGAGGACAGGAAGAGGAGGACAACAGCTACAGAACTTGGAAAACGAATCCCGATTAAGAAACTGGCAAAACACCGAAGCCAAACAGAACTTCAAGGGGGCCTGGAGGGGCGACTCATGATGACTTCTTGGCGGCAGCTAAGGAAACCTGTTATGATAAGGGGTGGCGACAGGCTCCGCGGTGGCTCTAGTACGTGAGGCGCGAGGCCTTCATGTTGTAGCAAGGTCTGTCGGTGAGGCCCCCGGCCCCAGAGAAGAGGGACAGGCCCTCCGCCTTCTCCAGCACCACCTCCAGCTCCTGGAAGTCCTGCAGCCGAGCCACGTCCTTGTCCTGGAGAGCAAAGGGAAACCACATTTACATCAACCTCTCAGCTTGTACAGATACAGCTGCACTCGTGCATTTATACCAGGGAACAGTGCAGGGAATAGTCATTTTAAACGATACACAGTAAAGCAACTAGAAATGAGGGAAAAAACAGTAATTACTGCACTGATACGAGTTCCCAGTATGCATACAGTAGACACTGGGTGACTAATGAGCACTTTGAACAACTTCCATACTGCAGGAGCTAGAGAAGGGGGATTCAACCGTTAATTAGCACTGAGTGAAAAGTATAGCCAAACAGCTTGTGCGACACATTTATTTTTGCATTGTTCAAAGGACCAGGCGCTATTTTCAGCATAATTATTTGTCAGAAGCAGTGAGTAACGATGACACAAAAAACACATGTGGGGTAGAGCAGGTTTCAGTGGGAGGGTAAAGTGAGTCAAAAACAACCCGATTAGAGACTTGGGGAATACAGACAGAGGAAAGTGGTACGTTGAGTGTGGATGTGTGAGTCAGACACAGAGAGAGGGACGTCAAGAGAGTGAGACAGAGACAGAGGGACACATTAAAGAAACAAAGCAGCTGAATTCATGACACAACAGGACAGGCGGCATTCTTTCACTGGGCTGCTTGGCAAGTCACTCAACACAAAATGTGCACAGTCACAATCGGTTGGCAATGTACATGAGTTCAAGGATTAGGTCAGATAGAAATGCACGGTGAACCAAAGCCTGTGTTTGTGCTAAAAGGGATAGTTCACCCATTTTGAAAAACTTGATATTATTTCACTTACCCCCTAGCTGTTATATAGGACAGTGGTGGTGCCGTCTTCCTCTCATCATTACCGGGTACCAGAAACTAGCTGGATGCTCCAGATGCTAACCGTTAGCCACCTGCCACTGAAGTGTACCCGGCCCCCCGGCTAACATTCTGAAAAATAACTGCCTTAATCCACTCCAGTTGGAGAGTTACTTTTAATAATGTTAGCCAGAGGGAAGTAGCATGTTAGCTAGCAAGTCCAGCACAGACAGCTGCCACACAAGAAAATAGTTGTACTGTTGATTTTTGGTTTATTTTTTACGGTCAACTTTTTTATGCCATTTCAGATTACAAAAATTCTGACACACATCATAAACGCCAAACTTTGTTTATTTATCAGATGGATTAAGGCAGTTATGTTTCAGGAAGTTCGCCGGGGGGAAGTACAACTCAATGGCAGGTGGCTAACAGTTAGCATTTGGAGCATCTAACTAGTTTTCGGTACCCGATGAGAGGAAGACAGCACCGCCACTGTCCTATATAACAGCTTGGGGGTAAGTGAAATAATATCAAGTTTTTCAAAATGGTTGAACTATCCCTTTAAAATCTGCTCAGCCCGTAGCAAACACAAAGCTGTAGCTAGAGATGCCGGACCAGTGTGTGTGGAGCTGTAAAGTTCACAGCTGTCACTCCTCACTCTTCAAAATATAAAGTCGATGCCAATATTAGAAAAAAATCCACAATTCTCGATACCAACTTCGATACCACAGAAAAAAGGTATCCCCTGTACTTCAGTATAAATTTGTGCTTTATTACAACAGTTATGAACAATAAATTAAATTAGCTTAACCAAGCATTATTCAGGTATTACTCATATAAAAATATAAGCAATCAACTTTGTAGTGCACATAATTTAAAGTACAGTAATTAGTAAAAATAAATTAGGCAAAAATATGCACTTGATATCCAAGTATCAAGTGCATCAAAGCTTTGAGATAGCATTTAATGCAGATTTGAGATAAAAGTGTTTCCACCCTTCCTCTGAAAAACGTGAAGCAGCGTTTGCACTCTGGCTTTTGCTCGTCTCTGTTCCCTCTTTATCACCCTTGAAGGTAAAATCCCTCCATACGTGCCTTTTGTAAATTGCTCTTTAACAAGTTTCTTATTAGCTTGCAGGTCAGGAGGAGCAGGAGGAGAACCGCTCACCATCTTTTCTGCTGTGTGCTGCATGCTCTTGTGTTGGTAGTTGGATGCACTTGGTCAGTCTACTGGCGCGGCTAGCAGAGCAGTTACTTGCGAATGCAGTACCAGTCGGTACAACCAATACTGTATAAAACTAGCACTGTTAGATTTCTTGAAATGTGGTACTGATGTGGTATCGTAGTATTGGTTCTTGTGAAATCCCTACTACAGATGTGTCACTGTCTGGCAATTAATATTAACATGCAGTGTGAATGAGTGAGCTAAGTGTGCACAGGCCTTCTTTCCCGCACCTTTCTCAGCATGGTGTTGGGCAGCTTGCGGATCTTCTCCACGTGCTCGGCGCTGATGTCCAACTCGCGGCAACAGACCCTCAGCAGGGAGCGGTAGGTCAACTCCTGGCGGTCGAGCTCCACCTCGATGAAGTCGTTCTCCCGCGCGTTGGGGTTCTGGATCCGGACCTTCAGCACCAACTCTGCAGAGAGAGACCACAGTGTTACACCTGTCTGTTAACAAGCATATGACAGACACAAGGCACTACTTCCATCATGCATTAACATTAAAGGACAGATTTGGTATTTTTCAACCAAGGTTGTGTTAAAATGTGGACACCATCACTTATAATTGTACATAGCACAACCTCAGCACTAGCTTTAGTGAGGAGAAACTCTCCACTCTGCTGCAGCTTCTTGCTAGATTCAAACACAACCCAAGAGGGCACTTTTTACAGTCTCAAGAATGATTAGAAAAGTCCTTTTCAAGAACTGGAAACTCACAGCACACCTCTTTATTTAAAAGTATGCTTTTAAATCTGTATGATGGACACAGAGACTATTTCCACCATGCATTACCATTAAAAGAAGCTATGATATTTTCAACTCAGGCTGTGTTAAAATGTTGATACCAATTATTTATAACCACATATAGTACAACCCGAATGCTAGCTTGAAATTGTAATGCCCACCCAGAAAATGGCTGCAAACAGTGCTTTCCAACAAGTTTTATTTAGCGTTTATGATAATATGTTGCTTCCATACCGCTCTGTTGCAGCTAATGCTGCATTCACAGGAACTCAGACCTATATGTATGTAGGGGGCATCTTAAATTGTGTGCACAAGCAATGGTATAACTGGTAATACCACTGAACAACTACCCTATGTAATGCATTACCATTCTTCTGCTAAGTACATAGAGTATGTGCGCAAAGAAGAGTTGTGAGAAGCTGTAGGAAGTGCATGATTTATAACCACTTACTTCCTCTTTACTTTTACTCAAAATTGATAGTAAAGGGATTTGGGTTGGAACTGGACAGCATTGCACTTGTCTGAGCATGTCTATTTGTCAGAGCCAAATTGGAAACAAGGCACCTTGTTTTCTGTGAAAGAAATTAGAATGGAAATGTAAGGCGCTGTTTTCCTGAAACGATAAATAAAACGCCAACAATTATTCACATAGGTTGACATATACGGCCTGTGAGGCAGCATCCTACAACCACACAATTTTTTCTTGGTTTGACATGTCTGTTGTTTCTGTTCATACAGGCACACCAGCATGTTGTCATGCCTGCTGTGTTCTTATTCATTCATCTGAGTAGGCGTAGCCAGATAACCATGTAATAAATCCAGCAGGGTGACACAAATGAGCATGTCACAAAATTGCTCCCATTGCAAAAAATGTTGAGGAGCCTAGAGCCTAGAAGTCAAAGCAGGTTTAATCCACCGTCTGTATGTCATAGTGAATGGCCTGAGAGTTCATACTATCATTTACATCCAAAAATATTTCTCCACAATGTGAAAATTTAATAAAATTGTAACCTAAGTCCCCCTGAGTCTCCCATCAGCTTCACACATATAAAAACACATGCTCTCTCTCTCACCTTGCACGTTCACAGGGAAGGTACTGGTGAAGAAGAAGGGCTGGAAGGCAGGCAAAGGCCCTCCGGCCTGCCCATAGCTCAGCTGCTGTGGGATGGACTGCTGTCGGCTCACAGCAGGGTTAGCACTGGTCACCGGGGCCTGGACCTGG
>OMKZ01027668.1:0-10766 GCA_900302535.1 Neoniphon sammara
TTGTTTATAATAATAATTTTCCCTACTATGTCGCAATACTGAATTTTAGGGCTCCCCCACCTGTTAAATCCCACTTTAACCACTGGCAACACCCATAGGAATATTAAAGTGATTATTATGGATGAATAAATATGCATGGGAAGTTATTGTAAGCCTCAAACCAGCTGCATCAAATCACTGTATAAACACAATAGTACAGATGTAAGCAGCCGTCCACTGTAGCTTGTCCAGCCATTCAATACAGTTTCCACTGTTTGACAAAGCTCTGGATCTTCAGCCTATAGGAGCTGTAGAAATACAGCTGAATTTCTTGCCATGTATCCGCTGAAAAAAAACATTGGCCCAAGGCTCATCATCGAGGTGACGGTGTTACCCCTCCTGGTTCAACAAGCTTGTTTTCCATTTAGCCAGTTAAGCCAACTGGTGTGCGGTTTGAATTTGACTGTGCCATTTGAATTCAAAGCATTCTGGTTAACCACATAGCTAGCAGCATTTTGCCACTAACATTAGTTTAAAAGAATCTAATGCAGCATAGCAAACAAAAAAGCCCAAAACATTAAAGTTACAGGAGCCAAAATACAGGCTGGATTCCCTGGGTAAGCTTTGTTTTGGCGTAACCCAGCACTTTGGAAAATGAGTTGGAAACCTGAAAATGAGTTCAAGCACCAACCTTGTCCCGTTGTAAAACAAAATAAAGCATGAATCTTCGCCCCTCTGCAGCCTCTTTTTGTGCAGTCTGCCTCTCCCTTTATTTCCCTACCTGTCAGGGCACGCTCAGTCGACTGCAGTGTCCCTGCTGTACATTCCAGCTGTGAAACTTGGCTCCGAGCACATGCTATAAGGGAGAGAGTGTACTTATTGCTGTTTTACTGTCACCATGCCTTATAGAGGTAAATAAACTGCCGTCTTTCAGTCACAAAAACCAATCTGGTTTCACATTTTTGCCTGTTAGTACACACAGCCATCAGCCTTCATATTTCCGTTTCTCAAGCAGTTGAGCTTTTGCTGCAGATGTTTCTCCACCCTGCCAGGTCTCACCTCCGTCATGTTGGTGTTTTGAGGAAAACCAGACCCGGTCGTCCCTTTTCCTGGGAGTGACTAATGGTTTTACATGCTGACCCCTGCTCTCACTGCAGTCCCTCATGCCCACTGGCCATATAGACCACATACACACACACACACACCACACACATACATATAAACACACCTGTTTCCAACAAGGCACCTTTTAAAATGCCTCTACATTGAAAGGCTTTGAATGTCGGAATTGTGCATGTTGTATTTTTAACACTTTATAATATGAAACCTTGTTTAACAGTTCTGGCAGGTATCTCGGTCTTAATTAATGCACCCATACAAGACATTAGCACTGAATTTTGCATTACTGAGTTACTTGATTTTGGAGCGATTTCAATAATGAAATTGGAGTTGAAGTACTCTGTAAGAAGACAGGAACAGGGAAGCCTCATGCAAAGTAGTTCTTCTAAAGTGTTTACACTGAGAAGATCATGGGAGTCGATACTGGCTCTGAAACAGAGACACAGTTCAGCCCGCTTAGATAAGTTAAACCACCAGTCAAATGTAGACATTGACACACTGCTGTCCTATCTGAGCATACTGGGCTTGCTGTTGGATCATAAAGCGCTAGCCAATAAAACGATCAGCTGAGCGCTACTTTGCATTACCTAACAGGGTCATTTGAAAAGCATATTGTCATCAGCTTCATGTGCAGACTCTCCAACCCCAGTGCTCTGTACAAGACGAAATTGTAGTCCATTACAGTCAGTCAATATGTTTGCTTATACCCAAGCTAATGACATGATCTTCAAATTTTTAGCCTAGTCACAAAGTTAAAATCCTCATGAAGCCAAGAATTTGGTTCCTATTTAAAGGAATAATCCAACATTTTGGGCAAAATACCTTTCTTCCGACTTACCCAGACAGAGACAAAATGTTCGATACCATTTTCACTTCTACATGTCCACTGGTTCAGTCCCGATGGTTAGCATTTTGTGTTAGCTTAGCATAAAGACTTGAAGTATACAGGAGTCATTAGCTTAGCTCTGTCAAAGTAAAACAATAAACCTTACAGCAGCTCCGAAGCTGTCTTATTTTCAAGACATGTATTTCAAACATTAATGATACACTGTGTAAATAAATCAGCTTCAGAGTTGCTGTAATGTTTAATTTTTTTCATTTTGACAAAGCTAGGCTAATGACTCATGTAGACTTCAAGTCTTTATGCTAAGCTAACACAAAATGCTAACCATCGAAATGGAAGCAGTGGACGTACAGAGGTGAAAATAGTATTGAACATCTCGTCTCAGTCTGGGTAAGCCAGAAAAAAGGTATTTTGCCCAAAATGTTGGAGTATTCCTTTAAGTTGATGGTTAAACATAATGTCTCCAGTGAAAGGTTAGTGTTGAGATTAAGGTTAGGTTTATAATGAACTTTTCAGGTGAGCATGATGACAAGTTCCGACCTTGCGGCTCGACCAGAGAGCAGCAGCCCAGATATGAGTGTAATGCAGGTCGGGGCATCACATTAGCAGTCAGACGCAGCCCTGGGCTGCTGCTGGGCCACTAGTGAACCATCAATCACAGCCGGCTCTCCCACCCCCACAGCCTCTTACAGCAGCCACCAACCCCCCTGCTCGGCTCCGCAGACCTCAACCAAATTCCACCCAGCCAGCAGCAACCTGCAAAGAGCACGTTGCAGGGAGGATGCAAGAATTTTAACCCGAGATTTTTATGGCATGTCTGCAGCAGACGAGTGTGGTTGCAAAAATTCTATATGATTCATTATACGAACATTCATGCCCTCTGTGGCACGACAAGCTCCCCAGGGAATAATACACCCCTGTACAAAATATATGCATGCAGGATATAAAGCATAGTGTGTCACATAATTCAGCTGCACCTTGTTTGGGTACCACTCTCCCATTTAAGACAGCTGTTAAATCAGCATATTATTCAGTCTATAATACCTTATTCAAAGGTGTGTTTTCTGCATCAGTGGCTCATGTTATATTTCCAAGAGTGTTTATTGTAGTGTATTTTGGCCAGGCTGGACCAGTAGCAGAAATCGTCCTCACACATGTTAACAAGGGAAGAAGAAGCGTTAAGAAGAAGTGATCAGAATTGGCTTTGATATGATGAAAGCAGATGGAGGTGCAGTGTCTATGACCATACAGTGATATCCTCAGTGATTTTATTTATGTTTTTTATGCCAAATAAGTCAAATTGAACACAAAACACACACTCACGCATACTAGATGTGAAGGCATGAGAATTTATTCCTGGCTGCTGCCGAAATCCCACCGGCTACAGTGCAGTGAGCTAGGCAGTGAGGGAAATGCCTTGAATAAAGAGACCGTGGTAAATGCTACCACATGTTCTATTTATACACAGTATACACACACACACAGTATGGAGAACCTACTAATGTCACCCTGGGCACTGGCTGTAATCTGTTCCTTGATCTAACTTGGTTCAGACACACAGAGAATGAGTAGTGGTTTGCTGCCCTGGAAGATCGTCAAAAACTACTTTCCCTTTTCTTGTTTTTTTTTTTTTTTGTTGATGTTGAGTGGGAATTTCTCTCTGAGTGAGCAGCAGGCTGAGGACATAAAGCTCACTTTCAGGGTTTTTCATATGGGACCTCACAACAGGATGTGAACAGGAGAGAAATCTGCTCTGATAGAAAATAGGATCCTTTCCTGTCTGTCTGTCCTCATCTGTCTGTATGTCTGTCTCTACAACACTGCTGGTCATGCTTTGTGCTCTAGAAATCTTCAAATCACTGAGAAAACATGTATAGTTTGCTGTTGAAAAAAATAAATAAAATAAAATAATGTGCAAAAATGTATTGTTGTCACCAGTAAATCAGACACACATCTGGTGAGTGTAGAGTGTAGTAATTATAGCAATTATCATCACTAGCATCAATTAACTATTTCAACTCAATTACACAGTACACTTCAACACAGAACCAGACTCTAAAATGTTTTGGCTCTGATACATGGAGATCAGCACTGAATTATAAAAACACACCAAACCAAACATACAAACTTTTCTCAGTAATATATCTGTAATAGAAGTAGGAGTCAGTGTGTTTTAGAGGAGCGTCTGCTTCACTTTCCATATTTCTCTTTATTCTCCCAACACTGCAAAACACAATGCAAAAAATCTCCAGCTTAACAAGTCATTTAGTCTCATATTTGGTGTTAAAATCCTGTTTTTCTTCAAACGAGTGAAAATATCTGCCAGCGGGATGAGGTAATCCCATTTGTTTCCCAGTTTGTTCCCAGTTCTAATCAACTTTCTTCAATTTTCTTGAATCAAGCGTCATTTTCTTAACACTAGTGGGCTGATCTGCTTTATTCTGCCATGTTTCAACATATTTATACTTGTTCCCAGAAAAAAATCCCTAAAGTGAAGTGACATGTTTTTCACGTATCGATTAACACTGAATATGAGACTGCATGTCATGGTAAAATGGAGAATTTTTACTTTCAGGCATCTAGCTTATTCTTTTTATCATGCAGGTAAAGGGTTAACATCTTGGTGAAGGTCATATTGATGGATACACTGTCAGTTGTGGGTTTTGAACTTGCGACCTCCTGGATCTGGGGCAGTTTGAGGCCAGCCTGCTGCCAGACACTTTGACAGCATTTGACCTCCACATGACGGCTGGTTACCTGCCAAAGTGGCTGCTAGCTGGTGTTACTTTCCCACCGTGACTTTTTTTGTGGCCGGGCATTCTCATGCAACCGAGTGCCAAGACAAGCTAACACCCTTCCCCTCACCCAGCATCCCAGCATTAGCGCACCGAATGCAGAAATGACTTCCTGCACGGCTCTGCCCCTCCCCCGCCGCTCGCTGGTCACTTCCTGTCTTTGTCAGCCCCCTCTGAGTCACAAATGTACAGTCACAGACAAAACATCCAGACTGTATCTCTCTCTCTCCCTCCCTCCCTCTCTCTCTTTCTCTCTCTTTCACACACACACACACTGGTGCATGTGCATGACTGGAAAACCTAACAGAGAGATTTCAGTTAAGCATGCCCTGGCCTTACCTTTGTTTATCATCCATTATGTATTACCTGCATTGTCAAATATCAAATATGGATTTGGCATGGGAAACTTTCACTGTTATCCTCTCTTTTCACCTCTGGGGGCACAAACTTGCACATGTCAGAAAGAATGAATACTGCAGCATCAAGAGATTCATAGAAAGGCTCGCTTTTTTCTGTTGCATTTGTTTTTTTCATTTGTTTGTTTTTTTATTGGCAGTAAGTCTACAGAGAGCATGACAGGATTACAGAAGCATGTCTTGGCGATATCCATAAAAATTTAAACTGCATTACAAGAACAGAAATGTAGCCGCCCTGCACCGTTGTTTTCAGTTGCCCTCTCGACCATCATAACCGCTAAATTTATTGTTTAACAAAGTCACTGCAGAGTTCTCCAGAATCAAACCAGAATTTTTGGATGCAGCTAATTTCAGATTTTAAGCAGTGTAATGTTATTAATTGTTATTAATTTATTTTACAACTGACAGATTAACTTGGGTGGCAAAAGAATTGAATCACTGGAGTTCTTGAAAAAACAAACAAACATAGCAAGCTGATCTTGTGAGATCACACGCCACCAAACGACTGGACCAATCAGAGTCCTTTCAGAAACACCGGGCGTGGTTTGGGTGATGATGACGGCTAAAAGGAGTAGTTCACGGAATTTGGAAACAAGAAACAATGATCCAGTAAGCTGCTATGTTTTTTTTTTTTTTTTTTTTAAACCCCCGTTGCTGCCGCCCCTTTTCCAAATCGTGAACGAGGAGTGCCCAGGCTCTTATTTTGTGCAGTTTGAAATGGAAACAAAATCAGAGAATGTCAGCATAATTCTGTATTAATGGAAAAGAAAACACTGATGGTTTAAGGGAAATGTTGGCCATTTTCCGCAGTAAAATGTGTCTCTCTCCACTCTTTGCTGCTAGAATAGCCGGGCCCAGCTTGGTCAGGTCACATGTTGATGCTGATTTGGCAAACCCTCTTTCCAGCACAATGCAATGCCAATGGGAATTTGGATCTAAGATGTGAACCTGGCGATTTGAAAGCCGACTGAGAGCTTATTTGACTGTCTCCCTCTGAATGAGCCAAATAATTCTGAACTGCTGTTTGTTTTGCAAAAGAAAAAGCAATTATGTCTCACGAAGGTCTGCAAATTTCCTTTGTTTTTGCCAAAATTGTGCACGTGATCCGACCTATCCTGGCAGTTTTTGGCTGTACAACTGATTCACATAGTTTGGCTGTGAACACTGGACTCCCCAAAGGGTAAAGAGAGACACAATTTGTTACTGGGGAAAAAAATAAAAAAATAAAAACTGTTTACAAACTGTAGTATTATTTTTCCCATACATCCACAAGCACACCTGCTTATCTGCTTTTGTGTTGGCTATATACCTTTCAGCACCCAGTTCCCCATGTGTAGTGGCCTTGAGAGAGAAAGAGAGACAGACAGAGAGAGAGAGAGAGAGAGAGAGAGAGACATCTTTACACCAGTAGACAGCTCTTGACCTTGGCTAATGGTGTATATTTTCATCACATAAACAGAGCCACATGATGAGAGCCAACTTCCTGAAAACACACGCTTGTAACCGAGCCTTTTTCTGCCGCCTCCATTGTGCTGTCGGCTGGGAGGGGCAGTCACCATGGCAACCACACGCGATTTGAGACCTGGCTAGCCAACATCTTCCTGTTTTCAGGGATGACACAGCTGTGTGTGATAGGGGCTGTGGGTCCTGTGTTGTCCCACACTCCAGGAACTGTTGCTAAATATACTCACTGCCCAAACTTTATATTTATATAACCACTCCCAGAGGTGACTCAGATGTTATGGAAACTCTGCTGAATTTTGCACAAGCTATTGAAATATCCATAAACTTTACTCCATGAGGCATGCATGCGTCATACCCAATAAACTCTGCAAAATACAGAGAAATGATAAAAATCACCGCAGCTGTGTGCTTCATCTTGCTAATTTAGATGGTTTAGTTCCATGGTAAGCCAAAGGTTTATCTCAAGTCTTTGAGGGTCTGTGGGAAACTCGGTCATCCATTGATGTTAAGCATCTGCTTTGCTCTCTCCTGCCCCCATCAGGCCTGTCAGAGGAGTGCAGAGTCCAGACCCCGGCCTTCACCGATGCAGTGCGGTTGCACAGACAAGCCAAGGGAAACTACGGGACCTGGGACATGATGTGTGGAGCGCCGCCGCAGGTGGGATTCAGTCAGGAGCTCCTGTCAGTCACACTGTATGGGCCCATTTCCACTGCACAACAAGAAACCAGAACCAGCCCAAATGAGAGCAGGAATTGGTGCTCAATGTGGTTCTTTTTATCATTTATCGGTTCAGTCAGTTTCAGGAGAAACTGCTGTAATGATGACAGAAAAAGATGACTGTCATCTGATTATTTATATCGTGGGCATTGTGGTCAGGATCACGTTTGCAGCCCAGTTCCCCTAAAATGCAGCGACATTTCCTTCTCTTTTCTTTTCATTCCCCCAAATCTCATCCTCTTAACAAATGATGAGTCAATTCAGTTCAGTTCAGTTCAATTAAATTCAAATCACTTGAGATGATGAGAGCTTAAACTTCATATTTTTCTCTATTTGGCTTCTTCAGATGATATCAACAACAGCTAACAACAAAATATTTCTACTTCAACGTGAATTTAAAGATTGTGGCTAAGGGCTTTCACCATTTGTCACTTCAGTGAGGCAAAAGCGTGTAATGAATCAGCGTTAAACAGCAAACTAGGACATTGAAAATAGAAAGACTAATTTGCTCCCAGTACGAAGGGGTAACAAATCTGGATTTCTGCTCTATTCTATCTAGTTGAGCACATTTTCTGCAGGTGACAACTTAGAGATTCAACCATTTTTTTGTTTACCTTTCCAAAGTTCATGTCTCGGGGTCGTACGTCAGGTCAGAGGACGCTCAGTGACAGCAGAGCCTTTTCTCTACAAGTAGTGAAATCAATTTGTCCTGGTATAAGAAAGCACCGGTACAGAGGGTACAGAGGGTGTATGTAGCAATCCCCCACCCATCAGCATACCAGCATGTGCAGGGACACACACTCATACACACATATACACACACAGTTCCCCAGACCCTTATTCATCTAGAGTGGGTCTGAATGAGTCTCTTTCAGTCACATGAGAGCCCTGCACGTTTACTGCTCCCTCTCCTTTTTTTTTTATAAAAGTCTGTATTCCCCCTCTTTATCTCAGCTCCTTCCTAGTTCCCCTGCCATTGTGCACTTTTACTGATTAACAAGTTAAGAGGAAGTATTGTCCCCCAGGGCCGTGTTTCTGTTGTTGCAGAAAAGGTTGTTTTTGATGTGGGCAAATACGAGTGTGAACAAATCAGTTTGTCCTGAGGTGATTGTTTGATCAGGAACTGAGATACCGATAAGTCGCTTTACACCTGGCATTAACATGCTTCTCATACCAGATTGTGTCCAGATATCTTTGAGCTGGATTACACTTAAACCTGGTGTCAAAACATGTGCACACACAGGGTTTGGATTTCTCTTTCCCTTGTAAATTAAAAATCGTCACTTCCCCTCAAGTGCTGAGAAACTCGCCAGAGCAGGTGCTTTCTACAAGACAGCATATTGATAGCTTATTGGCAGCTCCTTTGGCCGATGACTATGTTTCCATCTTGTTATCTTTGAGATTTCCTTATGTTTATCCATTCATATCATCAAGAAATTAAGGGTTTTTTTTTGGCTGCTTTGAAGTCATCACTTTGGCCTCTGGCAATTTCCCAGAGGCCATATTTGGATTTGTCATTATTTTAATACACTCAGTGATTAATCAAATAAATATCAGCTTAAATGACAATTGTTAGCTACAGTCCTAGTTGGATTGTGAAAATATATTTTAAAAAACATCTTTTCAAATGCTAATATGTCTTACTTGCATTTCTCACCAATTACTGACGTCCCTCATGGTTACGTCCCGCCTCATTTCAAGTCTCTCGGCTTAGTAGAAGAGTTTTCTGAAAGTAGTTCATATGAAATGGATTATTGACAAGGTGCTAAACACACAAGATCTCATCTTTCTTTGACACAAACATAAACTAATAATAAAAAGGTTCTTTCTTAAGGCATGTTTCAACTTTTTGAACACAAAAGGTAAAATGTAGGACATCTAAAAAATCCCTCTCCATCCCCACAAAAAAAACAAAAAAACAAAACAAAAAGAAACACTCAAACAGAGGATTTTAATAACAGAGAGATGACGCTCTGGAAAATGGACTCAACATTCACCATGACCAGAGTTATCCCTTAAATCTTTCACTTTCTTTCCCCTTTAAAGTCTCATTTAGCAGGACAGTGAACCCACCACCTGCCTCTTGTTTTGTCCTTGTGCTCTGACACTTTGAATGAATTGTGTACTCATATGTCTCTCATGCAAAGAAACAAACTCTTCATTGTTATCACACTGTAATACCAATTGTTCTAAACATATAAACAAATCTAATCTGAAATATTTGGAAGGGAGAGATTGTGAGATACCGTCGCCAAGACTGACTTGTGTGCACACAGCACTCTGCTGCCCTACAGACAAACCCAACAGAGAGACTGAATGGGCATCTATGGAGAGGAAAAACAAAATACCAGCTTTGCCTCAGAGAATGTTCTTGCATGCAGGGCAGCATTTGAGACCAAAATTGAAGTTACACCTAAAAATAGAGTGGGCAGAAAGCCCAAGAATGCCTCCGAGTGGGACAGGGAGAGCCCCGGTCTAAGCCAAAGCATATTAAAAACTCTGAGTTATGATTTTGTACATGGAGGTAAGGATGGTTTTACAGATGAAGATTGTTGCAGGTGTAAAAAATGAACATTTGATTAAAAAATTTACTTAAAATTTTACCTTCTTTACAGCCCATAGTGGATTATATAGCATTGGAGAATGTTGTTTCAACATATGATATGTCTACTCTTTTTTTTAAACATCCTTTTTACAATTAATTCAGTTTTAGTGTTTTTTTGTTTGTTTGTTTGTTTGTTTGTTTGTTTTAGTTTCATTTTATGGCCAACAGGGATGGATGTATTAGGGAATAGAGCAGTAGGTGTTTTACTTTTGCAAATGCTGAGCAAACTAGAGCAAAATAGAAAAAAAATGTTGCTCAAGGCTTGTTCTCAGGAAGGGTTATTAATATATAATGGACTGCATTTACATTGTGCATTTGTGTGTGTGTGTGTGTGTGTGTGTGTGTGTGTGTGGTTGTAGTTGTAGCTTTGCATGCAGTTTTAACTAAAATCAACATTTTCTGCTGCCTGTCACACTGAGTTAAAATCTGATGCTGATGCTTGTCGTTGTCATCTCCCCTGGTTTCTTCTGTTGGACAAACAATAACCTACAAAAATTTTAAATCTTATTTTATCTTACATTAAGTGCTGATTTTTGATCACAGAAATACAACAATGACAAATGGACTCAGACATTTAAGCATCAATTTTCAATAAATTCCTGCTTTAGTGCTTCATTATTATTTACTTATTTATTTATTTATTTATTTTAGTTTTCAGCTTATTGTGTTAAAGAACCTACACTCAGTCTTCTGTCCCTCTTTGTGAATTAAACCTTCTGCTCTTGTCATGAATTATCCAGCAACATGTTAACACCAAATATTTGGTCAATAGCTTAATTAAAGTCCAGTAGAGGGTTTCTGGATGTCTGCATACACACACAGTCATG
>OMKZ01027668.1:16753-28658 GCA_900302535.1 Neoniphon sammara
AGGCGATCTGGGCCCTTACCATGTTTTTTTCATGTATATAAAACATGTAGGTGCTAAAACTGTCAATTTCTGCATATACAAATATTCAAATATATTCAACATAAAAAAGTCCTGTACATGCACAGGTTGAATTAGGAGAGAAATAAATTTCAAATCCTACATCCAGTAGTTTCTGAAACTGTCTGGATATGAATTTAAATCAGACTAATTTGTTATGTTTGTAGGGTTTAAGTTTGACCTGCATGTAGTCTAAATCTATGAGGGTTTGCTTGGCTGCCTTGTGTGCATTACTGTCAGTCAAATGCCTGCAGGGTTATAGATTATAGCTAACAAAATGCTAATAATTGGATATCAGCAAAAATGCATAATCTGATTGGAAATGTTCAGTAAATAAGATCTGAAGTGGTGTTTGAAAATGGTGTATTAAAAAAAGGGATCATATGGCCATGGGAACAAAGGACCTTGGGAACGTATAGGGCCCTTAATTTAGATACACTCCGCTGACCGTAGTCCTCTTTCTGGTCCTCTTTCCCAATTAAGTAGCATTTCTCTAGTAACAATATAAAAAGTAACTGAAGGATGAAACTTCAAATGGGTGTATTTTATTTCTTGAAACAAAATACATAGCTTTTGAGCCTCTGTGCAGCACACGCTCTGAATTTGACATTTCTTGCAATCCGGATCCATATATCCCATGGGGATTTTGGATTACACATCAAATGGTGGAAAAGCTAATTCACAGCATACAAAATTACACTAGACTTTGAATCTCTGCCATGCTGTTGATCTGTCTGTATCCCATGTTTAGAGCTAGATAATTACTGCACAGTTTCATCCTGTGTTAAATGTTTTGGAAGCACTGGCCACATTAGCACTGGCCTTTAATTAAAAGTCAGGGAGTGTCCTCACGTGCCCTCGGTGGCTGTCTGGTAGAATCGACTGTACTTTATCTCCGAGAGATCAAATGCCCTAGCTCCCTCTTGCCATGTATTCTCATTCTCCTCACATATTCTATCACCTTGATCTCTACCACCCATCCCCTTTCTGCCTCCTCCTCCTCCTCCTCCTCCTGCTCCCCCTCATTCCTCAGCACATGGAAAGACTGTCCATGCTCGCCTTCCACCCTGTGAAGATGCAGAGCTGCTATGAGAAGGTGGAGCAGCTGAACCTGGAGGGGCTGCAGCAGAGGTTCGACGTCTCCAGCCCGTCTGTGTTTGTCCAGAGGGCTCAGATCCTGATGAGAGAGGTGAGATGTCACAGCCCTTGTCTATATTAAGAATAATCCAAAACAGTGCCAGGATGGTGGAAAACATCAGCACTGTGTTGCCACAGAATTGCTTGGTCATAACACACCTTCCAGCTCTCTCTCTCATGTAGTATCTGCTACCACCTGGTGGACAAAAAGAGTATTACATGTTCATAAAAATACCTATATAAACCAAAGGTGCAATCTGAACCAAGAATTATGATGATTAGATGACAGGACCAGTGTCAGTTTGTTTACTTGTGGCAAATCATAACCCACAGCTTGTTTTCCTTTTATCAACTGTGACAGCAAATGGACAATGCAGTGTACACATTTGAGCAGCTGCTCCACCAGTCTCTGGAGACCCAGGGAGAGGAGGATCTGTGTAAGACCATCCAGCGATGTGAGGACAGAGTGCTCAAGGTAAAAGAGGGAAACAAGAATGTGAACAAAAACAGAAAAGTAAAAAAGTAGATGAAGTGGTGAAGGGTGTGAAAGACAGATGGATAGATGGATGAGCAGAGTTGACAAAGTAAGTTGATGACGTGTTTAACACAAAATAACCAAGTGTTTTGATGAATGAATAGATGGATTGAAAGATAAATATATTTAAAGATAGATGGACAGACGGACAGATGAGTCAGTGAATGGATGGATGGGAGGACAGATAGATGGATGGATGGATGAACAGATTTGTAGCAGACAGAAGAAGTCAGTCAAGCTCCGTCCTCTGCTTGAAATGTGTTCCACGGTCAGATTAAACACCACAGTGCTGGATTAGATGGATTGCTGGTTGAGCTAACTCAAAATAATTTGCAATGGAAATCTAGATGAAACTGATTTAGGGAAAATGAGGTATCAACAGAAACAGAATAACATGCAGGAAGATTATAGCAATTGCTTGTAAACAGTGCATGAGTCATGGAGCTCTATCTGCTGTGTGTTTTTTATTTGTCAGAAATATGATTACGACAGCAGCACGGTGAGAAAGAAGTTCTTCAGAGAGGCTCTGCTCCAGATCATCATCCCATACATGCTGAAGCAGCTCTCGCCATCCTGCTCACCAGTGAGTAGAACTCAGCACAGTCTCACTTTATTTTTCTCACCTTCCGTTTAATTCCATTCTATCCTTAACTTGCATTTCTCAGACTAGCATTGTCTGCCTTACTTGCTCTGTCATTATTGTAATGATAACCCTAGACGTCCCCTGTATTAATTAGCATGGATGCCTGGCCAGTGGACAACTATGGGTTCAACTCAGCTACCCATCCCCCAAGCATACACATAAATACACACACACTCATACACTACATCCCCTCACTAGATGTAGAAAGCACTTTGAAGCTTATCAGTATTTCCTCTTTCCCCAGGAGCTACCTCGTTTCCAGGAGCTAATTTTTGAGGACTTCTCCCGTTTCCTGCTAGTGGAGAATATCTTTGAGGAGGTGGTGCTGCAGTCTGTCACCAAGGACATAATGATGGGTAAGGACCAAGTTGTAGTCATAAGTTGTGGTCATAATGGTGGTAGTAATAGTGTAAAAGGAAGTAAGCCAAGAATAACTAGCAGTAGTTTTAATTTTAATCCGTCAAAAAGATTAAGGACACAATCTTAATTGTGAAGCCAAACCATATCCCAGAATATTCAACTAATTTTCCAGGCATCTGTATTGCATCCCTGTCTTTGTACTCACACAGAAGCTAGAGTTGTCAGTGGAGAACCTTGGCTTAGATAAGAAATCACACCATGTATACTGCAGACTTTTCATTGAACCATTGAATTTTGATGTGCATACTTTCATGAAGTAGAATTTCATCTGCCATAGCTGATAGTTGCCAACACAAAGAATGACCCTGTTCTTCCTTTCTTTTCCCCAGCTGTGAAGGAGGCAGCTGTTCAGCGGAGACACAACCTTTACCGGGACAGCATCGTTCTGACTAACAGTGACCCCAACCTCCACCTGTTGGGGGAAAACCCCTCAGTGGATTGGGCTACCAAATTTGGGGGTGATGAGCCAGAGGGCTCTCTGGGTGGAGGTACTGAAGGAGGTGGATCTGGGAAAAGACGCAGGCAGGTGGTGTCTATGATCCAGCTGGATGGGGTGCCTCTGCCTTATGAGTCCTGTCTGGAAGTCCCAGGGGTGGAGCTTATCCCTGAGGAGGAAAACGAGATCCCTGAGGTTGAAGGGGCCGACCAAGGAGAGGATGAGGCGAATTCACCCAAGTCCCCTGACAGCGTGACTGAGATCAGGCACCTCATCAATCCAGTGGTGGAGGTGGTGATGCCGGTCTCAGAAGAGAACCAGGCCAATCTGACCAATGGGACGGAGCCAGGATCAGGCACCATCACCCTGGAGGACGGGGTACAGGAGGAGGTAACGCTTATCACCACCGTGGTGGAGGGCAGCCCCAGGAAGTCCTCAGTCCGAGACAAGACATCTGCACAGCAAATGGTCCAGCAGCTGGTAGGAAACAGGAAGCAGGAAGCTGATAAGGAACATCAGGAAGAAGCAGCCATCAAGAACGCCATACAGGAAATAGAGATCGCAGCAGAGGAAGGACAGACTGCAGAGGTTTCTGCAACAGAATCCAATGCTGAGTTGGCACCAGACAAAGACTCCAGTCCCCACGATGACAGCGGCTTTCAGTCGCCAACCAATGAGGGTTTGGATGAGGGCGAGTCGAAGCCAGTCACAAATGGCCTGAAAGTAGAGGACAAAATGGCCGACCCAGCAGAGGTGGAAGTCATTTTAGAGCAGGGAGACAAATCTCTGCAAAATGACTCTGAAACTGGAGAAAACTTTGGTGAGAAAATGGCACAGTATGCATCAGATGTTGTTTGTGAGATTTAATGAGAGAAAAAGGGAATTGATGTTTATTATGTATTTGAGTTAAGAGTTCAATTTTAAGCATTGCTTAGCCTTCATTGTTGATGTGTTGATGTTGCCTACTGCACAGTTAAATGCAGTACAGTTCATTGACATATTTACCAATTCTACCGCCATTCAGACTTAATGTGACCTTTCTATGGTGATGGTTTGTCTCATGCTTTCTGTAAGCAGTTGCAGTGAATGCAGTGAAGTTGCAGTCTTTTGGGGAATCACAGGTCAAAGGTCACCATGGCATATTTATCATTTATCATATTATTATTTGAGGTTTAAATACAGAATACACTACAGTACTCCATATAAAGAGGTTGAGGTTTCATCATAATTATCACAAAACTTGAAGTGATAAATCTGCAGAATTTTTGCTTTTCTTGATTTTGGTAATTTTGGTTATTGCTGTGGTGTTTTGCACTCGGTGTCCCAACAAAATATGGGCATAAGACCAACATGTACATTGCTCTCCTCAACATTACATTGTTTCTCCTCATCTTGGAATGCTTCTCATCCTGGAAAGCCAATGCTGATGCTTACTCTAGTTCTGTCTCAGAGATGGATGTTTTCATTTTTTGATTTTCTGTTGCTGATGTTTGAATTTCTGTAAATAATGGTCCTTTCTTGTCAATTCAGCCATGGTGGCCATCACTGCTCATGCTAACTTCCAAGTTTTGTTTATTCTAAACAAACTGCTATTGCTGCTTAAAATGTGAAACACATCAGCTCAAGTGCACCAGAGGATTTTTCCTAGGAAAGAGGGTATTAAAAACAGCAAATGTAAACACTTTAGAAACTGGCTATACATTGAATCATTATTTTATGGTGTCAGTTGGCAAGAGTAGCAAGATGGACATTTATTTATATGGAAAAAGTTGCGGATTATAACTTCAGCCATGGGTGCAGAGATCTCTTTCTAGTTAAGACAGCCTCTAACTGAGCAGTAGGGGGTACTGTAATCAAACTTAAGATACAAACAGTTGTATGGGGATTTGTATGTATAATTTTACTTTTACCAATTATGTTTTAAAACATTTATTTTTATATGTAATATTTGTTTACTTATGAAGCATTTCCTGTTGCAAATATCCTTAATGTTTCAACACTAGATAGAGTAAAAACTGTCAGGGAGTGCTTGACACAAGTGCATTGGTGTATATTATGCAATACATTTTTTTTACATCCTTGGGAAACATTTATTAATATTACATGTTTCTTCCAACTTTGCCTGTGGGTGTAGCTAACTAAGATACAGTACATAATTGCTGTTTACCAGATCTCAGTGCAATTTCCATGAACCTTTAATCTGATGAGGCCCTCTTTGTGATTGAGTATGAGGAGGAAGATTATTCATGCTGCCCTTTGGTGATAGCACTCAAATCTCAGTGAGAAGGTGCTTGACTTTCTTATGGACAATTTTATACTCAGCTCTAATGCAGGGTAGCTCACATTCACTCAAACATGACAGTGACTTCATTTCCATTTAAAAAACAATCTTCCTTTGTTTGCTGTCATTTGAATTTTCCCTGTTTTGTCACGATGAACATTTTTGTTATGGGTTACACACTAGTTTATAACCTCATCTCTATAGAAATATCTGTCAAAGAGAAAATTAACAGGGAATTTCCCATATATTAACACAACCAGCAGAAGTGTTAGTCATCACTTCCTGTCTTTATAAAAGTTGTTTTACGGGCTGAGGCATGTTCGGTCAAAGCCGTTAGTCCACAAGAGGGAAACTGATAATCCTGATGTTAGTAACTTTTTTATAAAGGGGATACTGATATTATGTTGCATAAAAAACACTCGGTTTGTTTCATAAAGGATCTAAACATATTGTTTGTTTAGTAGTTTGCATTATTACACTTAAATGATAGGCCTAAACTGAATTATCTTTACTGTGTCACCAGCACCCCACACCTACACAGGACATTACACACCTAATGGGAAATTGTTTTTACTTGTTCATAGCCATTTGTCATTGAAAAAAGACTGTAATATTAATATATTATGTGAAAAGAAGGGAGTTGCAATTCCTTCTTGTCCCTCTTCAAATCTCTATTCAGTTTTGTTTTAGTCGCAGTGTCCTGTTTTGAATTACAAACTGCCACTATATAAACTTGAGGGACACTTAT
The DNA here is from genome assembly GCA_900302535.1 of Neoniphon sammara. Classification (NCBI taxonomy): domain Eukaryota; kingdom Metazoa; phylum Chordata; class Actinopteri; order Holocentriformes; family Holocentridae; genus Neoniphon; species Neoniphon sammara. Next base: position 23,011 of record OMKZ01027668.1, read on the forward strand.
CATAACTGTGCTGTAAGTTGTTGTTTTCAAAGGGATTCCTCACTAAGAGATCCATTTCTTACAATGGAAGACTGTTGACTCTCACCTTCTCCTGTTTATTTATTATAAAATACATATCTGTGGTGTATAATGCAAAATTGTCAACAATATTTGTATTTGTAGTACTTTTATCTTCCTTAAATACGGATGAATAAAAAGGATGATTTTATCAACTCTTGTCTTTATTATAGTCACATTAATAAAATATATTCTTTTTCGTTCACATAAAACCATCAGAATGAATATATTCCTATGAACTCATTCAGCAGTAAACAACCTCAAGTGTTTGGGCAAATAGTATCTGCTTTATTAATTTTTATTTTTTTTCACAGAATGAGTTAAAATATTGGCCAAAATATTCCCTCCAACTCTGCTATGAAAGAATTGCATATTTCAAAAGAAAATATATGAAATATCAACAGTAAGGCACTGGGACTGGGTTTGTGTTTTGTAAATGACACAAACGCACATGATCCGCTTTCACTGTCTCATGGTGTTTGAGGACAAGTAAGTAATCTGTTTGCTAACCAAAATGACACGCTGAAAATCACATGATTGACTCTTGTCAAAGTTGTGATTCCTCCGATTGTGTACTGTCTTGTGACCTCAGATCATAAAATCTACTTCCTTAAAATCGTCTTTTGGGTTTCTTTCCAAAACACTGTACATTCATTTTGAGGGAGGGGGGACACTGGAAAATCTTTACTCAATACAAATACATAAACTCCACCCTTAAAAATAGTTTTTATTTTGAGTAGTGATTGCTTTTTCTAAATGACAGAGGTCTCACTTTACAACAAACCTCATCTGCTTTGTGTAATAAAACCCTAAACATTTGAGGAAAACTAGCAGGACTGAGTCAAGCAGTGGCAAAATTTCTCAAAGTCTGTGGTTTCAAACATGCAAAATTACAGAAATTGTGATACGCTGTGAGCTGTTGTAGCCTATCTACAGTGTTGTTCTACCTCTAACATGCATTACTGAAATGCATTTCTCTTTTCTTAAAGTCCATATTTTACTTTTTAATTTAACAAAATGAAGAGTTTCAGTAGGTTTAATCAGCTCTGGGAGGTGCACAGAGGGAGGCTTCATTAGCACTCTAACCACCAGAAACAGGACATGTTGTCCCTTTTAAAAAGGAGGAACCACTTAGCTTAAGTAACTATACATGCCTCTAGTATGTACACATGGACATTTTGCATATCCAGTCAGCGTGTGCAAATGAACACATGGGTCCCAAGGCCAGACACCAGATAACAAGGACTGAAACTTGTTAAGTATCAGACAAACAGCCAGGACCTGCCTCAGTGAGAGGCAATGAGAGGGGCAAGCATTTTGTGGACCCAACAAATGTTTGCATTTTCAAATCCAAATGACTTATTTTATTAGTCATGTTGTGCAGCATATCATCAGTTCTGAGCCAGAAAAATATATGCATTTCAGAAATTCACTCTGCATGCTCTTCCATCAGCCCAGTTGTTATACATTCCCACAACATATTGACCTGCCCCAGAGCACAGGAGTCACATCAAGGACTTTTTCAACTAAGTTATTTTCAAACTGTACATCTAGTCCAGTCATCAGAGTTTCACTCATTCATTTAAAAAAACTGTCCTCTGTCATTTTCTCTGTCTCTCAATTCTGAGCCAGAAGACATTCAAGAATAGGAAACCCGACGTAGTACCCGAGGACGGAGCCCATGATGACCCCGAGGAAGATCCAGGTGTTGTAGGACATGACACAAAGCATCAGCATGTAGCCCAAAGACACCTGGATCAGGTGGAGGACTGTCTGGATACCATGCAGCAACCACCTGGAGAGGAGGAAGGGGGAGGTGATTACATTAATTTAATGTATTCCTAAACACAAGACATCTATATGTAGACATCATTACCTGAAGGTCTATATTCAACATAACTACAGCATGAAAGATTCAGGGCTTTATTTTCATGTGTACGCAAAGACTGTTTTTATTAATCATTTATTTAACCAGGTTAGTCCCATTGAGATCAAAGATCTCCTCTACAAGGGAGACCTCAGGGTTCCCACACTGTGTCAAAGGTAAAATCTTCTCCATGACTTTCCATGATGAAAATACTGAATTTCCATGACCTATGCAAACGTAACATGACATTTTAACATGACTTCAGAGGTTAGGTTATGTTTTATTCTGAGGAGGAAGTGAATATACTTAGCGAATAGCTACTCATTGATTTTTTTTAATTAATGTGGACAAAATTCCATAATATTCCATGACTTATTCCAGGAATTTATTACATCCTCTAACTTTCCCTGTCTGGAATAGACTTCAAAATCCCATGACTTTCCAGAAAGTCCATGACCAGAGGGAACCCTGACCGTTGCATGCAGCGCTACAACAAATTGGCATTTTGGCTATGTGGAAACAGGCTTTTCCCGTTCAAGTGCTATTTGATGCTTGCGCACCAGGTTTGGCGCAATGGGAGGTTAACTTTTGTTGCTATTGTTGGTATTTTTGTAAAAATGAAGTCAATCCTGTGAATTTCTCCTGGCGCTGCCTCTCCATTTTCACTTTGGTGCTTATTTAGCTGTTTAAAAAGTCTGAGCCAAGACATGATTGGCTAAGAAGCTGATAATTCATCTCCGAACCTCTCGATTTATATTCTATTGACTACACCCATGCACCCCATGTATCCATAGTGCAACCTATCCATCCAGACAGTTTCTATGTGATTTGGTGAAGTTTCCAGGCTGACACGACCCTCCTTGTCTCCCAGCACCCCAATACAATGAGGCTGAATGTGTAATTGTTTTGTGGAGTTCAAACTATCAAAAATGAACGTGGAAAAACTCAACAGCAACAGCAGATAAATACAGTTAGCCAGTGTTCTTTGGGTGAACTGTTCCTTTAAGACTATTCTGCCTTTTGGATTGTTTAAAGTGAAAACACATAAGAAAGTGGAGAGGTGACATGACCGGACAACATCGTGTCACGAGTCATGAGCTCAACTTGAGTACAGTGAATCACAAAGGTGTCCAGCTCAACGTGTTATTTCTAGCTATTTATACAGCTATTATGTGATCAGGACAGTATAAATAGCGTCCTGATCACATCCTGGATATGTAACTGAACTCTCCTTAATCCAGATAATAACCAGCTTTATTCAACAATGGACTCTAACCTGTTCTTGATGGCAGGATGTTTTGGGTGCGGTTCCATGGGGGCAAGGGAGGATTCAGATGGGTTCCTGTCCAGCATGGCGCTGCTGCCTTTGGGGAGCTCCATGGAAGAGGAGCAGGACCCAGCGATGGTAGTAGGGAAGTAAAGAGATTGAGACTGGGGCATCTGACAGGGGGTCCCCAGCCAGACCCTGAAGACTTTGAGTAGCTCATAGAGGACTGTCAGCAGGAAGACCACCAGCACTGACAACACCATCCCTGGACGCACAAAAATAGAAACACACACACACACACAATGACCTTACCCATCTGAACTCAGCATCACACTCACTCATTCATCCCCTTAATGCTGGCTGGCTGTATGGATAGCAACAAGAAAACAAGTTAACAGTTGTTTATGTTTCTGTCTTTGGTCAGCGTGTTTTAATGTAATCGTAGGTATTTACAGACAACTCAGCCCAGCTGGTTAATGCAAGTGCAACATGGTACAATAAGCTGGAATAAGATTACATTAGTTGTAAGGATTATGAAATGGTGTAAAAGTGTGGTTGGGCATGCATTCAACTGGAAAAAAAAAGCAGTTGCTCAAACTCAAAGTTGCATCTTCCTGCAGTGAGATGTTCCCTAAACAGTCTTTCTGCCCTGCAGTGAGAATAATGTGTTATGCATTTACACAATACCACTGTATGTCTTAACCAGATAAACTGGTTCAGAGGAGCCACTGCTGCTGCTGCTGGGGAAGGAAAAAAACCTCCCAGGGGAGAATGATTCGCCTGAGGAGCAGGCACTGCTGATTTGTTACCATGCAGCTTACCTGCAGGTCCCTGCACATCCCAGAAGTCAAACAGCAGTTTCACTTTGCTTGACACCACAAAGGTCATCTAGACAAGGACAGAACAAGTTAAAACATGGCACAGTAAACTCCTTTTCACTGACTAACTGTTGATCTTAGAGCAGATCACATATAATAGAGTTTATATGAAAATCTCTGCTTGTAATTTAGCTATAAAGTGATGCTCATAACCACACAACCTTTGGGACACCCTGCCTGGAGAGCTTAGGCTGACAAAGATACTGTCATCTATTGCATCATCTTTTACACAAAGGCTTTTACATCATTTGTTCATTACCTATTGTGATACTTGTATAACAGTTCTTTACTCTGTGGAAATTAGTGTTTACTGGTGAAAAGCTTGAAGCCCTCCTGGTACTTCAGCCTTCAAAACCAGGAACAGACAACACTTGTGTCATATCATGATATTCAAAATCTCAGACAATATCTAGTCTAATATCATGATAGATATAATATTGATACATTTCCCAGTTCTAGTTGAAACCTTACTATAAAGCAGAGATCCTGACTTGCATAATACCAGCTAATAAGATAACCGATAAAAATGACATATATGAATTAAGATACAGGGCTTTAGTATATAAATCTAATGGGCTTGCAAGATAAAAGTAGAAAAGTAAACAAGGATGCAATTAGTGTAAATCAGTAACAATGGGATTTGTAACACACTGCACCAAAAAAACTGAGGATAATAAGGCTGGGAGAGATGGATTGATCATTAACTTCAGCAGCTCTGTGTTTCAGGTCAGTGATCTTGCAGGGAAGAAGGATGAGGTCAGCATTGTTTTAACACTTGGGCCTGTATTAATTAAGTTTCTCAAAGTGGGAATATTGACTGATATTAGACTAATTAGACTGCTCAGATAGTAACAGGCCCAATGATAAGCATTCATACAATGAATGTTAAACTCAGCACCTGTTTCTGATCAGTATAGTTATTTGGGTGCCATGGAAACCATAATTTAATTCGCAGAGTGAAGAACAAACGTCTATTCAGCTGAACATGTCCACATCATTTAGAGGGTCTACGGTCCCACAAAAGCACACTCTGTTCTGCATTCCCGCTGTACATTTGTGACTGGCGGAGGAATTTACTGGGTATGTGGGTATGTGGGTACCTCTGTGTGTGTGTGTGTGTGTGTGTGTGTGCTCTGTGATTGTATCAGGGAGGGAGTGAGGGAGTCAGCTGCCCGCTCCCTGCCAGCCAGCCTTGCTCCATCTTCCCTGCTAATTCACCACCTGTCTGTGCTTTCCTACAGCATGCCTGTCTGTCACCAGCTGCACACTGCACTTCCATGTGTTGCAGTATTGCAGGTAATGTGTACATTTCAATAAGGAAGTGATAAAGAGCAGGCCTTACAGAACAGTCAGGGGCAAAAGCAACCACTGTCTTCTATCTCTTCTGCCTTTTTAATGGAAGCATTAAAATCTGAATCAAAAACAATAATTGCAATTTCTAACAAATCTAAAGAGCTTTGTCACACCAGGGTAAAGATGTTGACAATTTACACCGTGACACATTCAATGGTCAGCCAAGAGCCAAGGTGTAAGCTAGTTAAAAGGTAGGCTGACTGAAAAAAATTATTAAGATAACGCT
>OMKZ01027671.1:7714-21198 GCA_900302535.1 Neoniphon sammara
TATCTGTATTTTGTTGGACTCATTTTGATTGACATAAAGCTCAACCCTAAGCATTTTGCTGAAAGCTGGGTCTACTGCTTTGTCCAGTTCACTATCAGAATACAGAGTGCCTGAAAAAGAATAATGTATACCAACCCAGTGCTTATATAGCATCCTATTGAATTGCATCATACTGACTTTGACTGTTTGGACCCACTAGATGGAGCTATGGTTTAACTAATAGGCTCATGGATGCCCATTATTATTATATTTTTTCATATAATTATTCATACTATATGGAATTACTATATTATATATATTGTATATAATAATATTACAATTATTGTATTAATTACAAATTAATTATATCATGCCCTGGGAAATCCATAGAGTTTAGGTTTCATCTTTTCATTTCACTTAAAGAGATAAGATTAAAATCCAACTCAAATTTCACTGACAATTGAAGAACAAAACAAAACAAAACAAATAAGCTTGACCACCACACTACAATAAAGATGACATCTTGCATTTTGAAGAAATCGGTTTTGTTAGGCATGTATATTACAGTTCATGTTATCCTGCCAATGTTTTGATTGGACATCCAAATCTAATTTATTTATGAGCCTATTCGTGCATATTAGATTAATTATTAATCTCTTTAGTAGGCTAATGCTTGACATCAAAAGGAAGCTTTGCAAAGACGACTATTTGTGCTAGTAAAGTAGCCGAAATGACCAATAGGAATGTGTTATGATGTTATAGTATGCATAATTATAAATGCCTTTGGTAAGACTTTGGTACCATTTTCACAATAAGGGGTCTGAATCATGCTGTTATTGTATAATCATGGGGTGCTAGAGCACAGCATGGGGAACTCAAAGTTTAGACAGATATTATTGTAGTTCACATTAACTATTAAGATTAACTAACATCAACTTTACATTGACAGTCTAAATCAGCATAAAACCTTGCCTGAAGCAAAACACTGCCTCAAAGCTTTCTGCAACTAAATTATGAAGCACAACTGACCTATAATAATACACTTGAAAACATAATTCATATGTTATTCTAATGATCTTAGTTTTGTGAATAAAAGGCAGATCTGTGATGTAATTGAGAGACACTTGAAAGTAACAAGAAGTATGATGACACTGTGTTCATGTCATATGGTTAAAACCACTCATTAACATGTAAGATGCCATTATCAAAGTTTTCTGTAGTCATTGGTTGCTCCTTAGCTTTTTTTTACACACATCAACTTAGTGATTATGAATTAGAATTCATGTTTTACAGCAAACTAGTCAATGTCAGCCACAAACCAAAAATCAAATTGCTTCCCTTCAAAGTTTTTTGATCACCTCACAGCAGCTCCGAAGCTGTCTTATTTGCACTTTTTCACTTTGACGGAGCTAGGCTAATGACTCCTGTAGGCTTCAAGTCTTTATGCTAAGCTAACACAAAATGCTACCCATTGGAACCAAACCAGTGGACATACATAGGTGAAAATGGTATTGAACATCTTGTCTCAATCTGGGTAAGTCGGAAAAAGGGTATTTTGGAGTACTCCTTTAAGACAACATCGCTGATAGCAGCTGTCACTTCTGCTTGATGTAGTTTGAAATCGCTATACCGTGTTGTCATGAGAAAACCCTCCTCGCTGTAATACTTAGGGTACTTTTTAAATGTAATTATGGAGAAAAATAGAAACATTCAACAAAATGACTTACTCCTGTTAAAATTCTATAGTTTTCCCATTGTTTAAAAAGATATGTCTTAAATCATCCTCTTTCTCTTGAGAGTGAATATAACTTAACATTTCAACTTTGGAGATGCCACAAAAACGTTTTGCCAGTTGACCAGTGTGAAATACATTCACACTGGGGATTCACTTCATATTTGATCTTTTTACTAGTGAGCGGTGAAACAAACTTTTCTAATCATGGTGAGCCACAGCGTGTAAAGACTCTGACTCTGCTTTTCTGTTGCAGAGTAAAAAAAATGCACAACCTAATACATACTGCACCACTTGCCTGGATGGTCTTGCTAAAAAAAGTGTCAAAACACCCCAATGGTTACCCTGTTTGTTCAAATCAAATACAGAGGAAGCGACTCAGGGTTTTCATGTTTGTACCTCTCTGTCTCTGTGGAATCAGGCTGGTTGGCTGAGTGGGAGGACTGAATAAGGCTTCTTATCTGTGGCATTGCGTATCTCCTTGTCTGTCTGTTTGACCACATCGCACCTCTCGGCAGCGCTCTATTGATCAGACAAATTGATTGTTAATACGTTATCTTTCTCTCCTGCCATTTCTGTCTCTGTCTGTCTCAACATCATCCTCATCTCTACAGGATATTGACTGGGTGCAGACAGAGAAGCACGTGTTTGAGCAGGCATCCACCAATCCATTCTTAGTAGGCCTGCACTCCTGTTTCCAGACAGAAAGTCGGTAAGGGCCTGATTGACTCTCCTTGAGCACCAAGTGCATTGTACGTATAGCTCAGCAAGCTGCCTCTCAATAACACTTGTACAAAATCCTACCCTCTTATGGTTGCATTTTTAGTTAAGGCCCTCTGTACTGATTCAGTAGTAATCTGTCTTGCAGTCAATAAGGGACATTTCTGGCAGGAAAAATGTATTGGAAGATGACTCCTGAAGAAACAGGTTGAAAATGAAAGTAACATGAGCAGACATATCCTGGGACATATCCCTTGTTACTTATACATTGTACATCATAGCCTTTTGATGAAGGACTATTAAGTCTTGTTTGCCTGAAGGACAGGCTATTTATTACTTATTTATTCCTGCAATTTTCCTTGAGATGTTCAGTCAGTAAGTTTCTTTACAGCCTGTATATTGGTGCATTTTTTTCATCCGTTTTGCTCTGGTTTACAGGTTATTTCTCGTGATTGAATACGTGAATGGTGGAGACCTAATGTTTCATATGCAACGACAACGGAAGCTCCCTGAGGAACATGCACGGTAAAGATCCCAGTCTTACGTACTCCGACATGCTGACTGCGTACATGACAGGAAAAACTTCAATCCCAATCGGCAATTTATTTGAGCATATATATTTTAAAATGTAGTCTTGATATAGAGCCAAGATTCAAACCCAGGACCTTTTTACTATGAGGCGACAGTATTTCTGTGGACCACTATGTTGCCTGTTATAAACAACCTTTCATACAGATATGAAATAAATGTAAATCTTTCTTTCAATCTATGGATTGAAGCTTTAAGCTAGCTGTATAGCAACTGGAAACTTACCATATATACTGGAAGAGTATCCAAAAGAAGATTTTTTTATGTTTGCAGTCTCTATCACTTTTGCAGTCCCAGATACAGTCTATAATCTTTCTCTATTCTACCTTCTCCTTTCCACTCTCCTTGCCCATTGCACATGTAATTGAAAAATGTGAGGAACATGGAGGAGTAATGCTGAGTGGCCTCCAGGAATAGCTTCTAGTGAATGGAAGATGATACAGAGGGGGGCCAGTTTGTGATTGGATTTTGGTTAAGTTGACATGGCTCAGTCAGCTTGTACAGAGAGCTCCTTTTCAGGACAAAATGACAAACTGACTGCACACAGAACAGCACTGTGCAATTGGGAGAACTATTTTTGGCTGAAGTTGTAAATTACTATTTCAATTACCCCATATGATTTTCTTCTGGTTCTTTAGTAGTGTACTTCTCATCGTGCTATGTGAAATACAGGCTGTGCATAGTTTTTGTCTCCTGGCCAGGACCAAAATTTATCTAGTTCTAGGAGATTTTCATAAAAGAAAGCTTCTTCTGTTTTCTCACTGAGGACAGCTGGAGTACTGTGTGCTTTGTTGAAGATGCTTATACAAGTGTCTCCTTTGCATTTAGGCTCAATACAAATGCAGCTCAAATGTTGCTCTTAAGTGCTCTGTACAAAATGTACGCTGAGCAGTGTACTTTCCAACAAAACCCAACTTGTCTTTTTTAACATTTTTTCCACCACCGAAAAATATAATGAGCACCCATAATTCATTGTGCATGTCTACTTGCGGGGCACTCCAACTGCGGCACTGATAAACCCTGGATCAAAGGCTGGGTAATTTAGAGAGGCACCATTGGGCCCCTATCGGCCCCTGCGATCTGTATTCTGAAGACAGTGGCTGTGCATATGCAAAGCAGCATGTTAATCACTCATAATGATCGTACATATTCATGAGCGGCACTCCTAGAGAGCGATGCTGCATTCCCCCCTGCGCTGTGGGGGAGGCGGTGGGCAGTGGATGGTAGTGCTGGTAGGATGCTGCTTATGCCAGTCTGGATGCCAGCAATAAAACAACAGCGTACAGTTGGAGCTATCGCTGCAAAGCCTGGGGTGTGGTTTGCGTTATTTCCATTCGCCTGTCGAACATCTCTTGTGTTTCTCAGTCAGGAATATACACCCGTCATACGGAGAAAGGCTCATCAGGGTTCAATGCACGCTTATCTTCTCGTGACAGAGTACATAGTAACTATGTAGAATGGAGAAGGAAGCATCGTGCTAGTATTAACTTAGCAAAACAAAGCCAAGTTCATCTCATCATAGCAGGCACAAAGTGTTAATAGGGTAATGTTTACTATCAGTGTGTTAACCTAGAACTCCGTGTCCTGATCACTAATAATTAACTGAATTAGCTAATGTTAGTGATCATGTGCTTCATGTATTTGTGCATTTTACATTGACATTTTTCCATGTTTCCAGTTTGATCTATATACGGGGCTAAAGCTTTGGATAATGAGTTTGCGATACAGCAGCATTTAGGCACTGGAACATTTCCTGTGATTAAAGAAAACTAGTGCAGTGCCCGTTAAAAATGTGCCTGTTGGAACAGGCTGATTGCTTGGCCTGCGGTATTGCTGCTTGCTGCTTTCTGGTGACTGCAGTGTGTGTTGGTCAGTGTTGTCAAGTTAAGTCAGTTTTATTTATATAGCGCCAAATCATAACAGAAGTTATCTCAGGGCGCTTTTCATATTGAGCAGGTGAAGACCTTACTCTTTACAACCATTGTTTGTTAGTGCTGGAGTTCGCTGCTCTGCTCGGATTATGTTAGTCTGTGGGTGATGCCGTAGAAGTTCATATGAACTTTGTGTTCATCTCGGTAAATCACAAAATGCTCGCAACCCTTGCCTTTTTTGATGATGAACTACAAAACTCTTGTGTGTGCACACTTTGAAATTCAAAGCGTATGTGCACTGAAGACTGTCCGGGTGTTGCACTGCCCTTGCAGTTGAGTTCCGCCTTTTTCGTTCTGTCAATTACGACAATAGCTAACAATTAGAAAATGGATTTTTTTTTTGCAGCTTTTCTCAAGAACAGCTTATCCAAAAAAATTCACACTGCACTTCCTTGAGGCCTCAGCAATACACCCGCCAAGTGTGAAGTCACTCGGATGAATGTTTTCTGAGAAAATTGAAGGACGGACATACATAGAGACATTTATAGTTAGATGACACATCATTCCCTGGATGTCTCTCTGCCTCTTTTCAGATTTTATGCTGCTGAAATCTGCATTGCTCTGAACTTCCTGCACGAAAAGGGCATCATCTACCGTGACCTGAAGCTGGACAACGTTCTCTTGGACCACGAGGGACACATAAAGCTCACAGACTATGGCATGTGCAAGGTAAGACACATAGATTTTTTTAGTTGGCTGCTGTGGAGATGGCTGACACAAAGGAGTATTAATAATACAGTAGATCAATATTTACTTGAAATACCAAGGGGAGCCTCTCTCCTCCTTTCTTTCACCATTCATGTCCTTGCCCTTTATATCTTCCATGCTACTACTTCTTTCTTCAAAATCACTATTCCACTGCTTTCTTCTTCTCCTGCCACTTAGGAGGGGATCAGACCAGGCGATACCACCAGTACGTTCTGTGGAACACCGAATTACATTGCACCAGAGATCCTCCGAGGAGAGGACTATGGTGAGTACAGTAACCGTGTTGGGTTAGACCGATATAGCTGATTGTTTATGCAGATATTCATACCAAATGTTCTCAAAAAAAGGACAAGTAATCTCTCTCTCTCCCAGAATTGTGTTCTTATCAAGGTGGTAAAGCCTCTGAAACAGTATTTAGATCATCATGGAACACCAAAACTCTCTACTGAAAGTAGAAATTACTGGGTTAACAGCTCCGACAGGGTGAGGCAGGTTTCATTGCAGGTTTTGACTGTCACTTCTGAAGCTGTTGAGTAATATCCTCCCACACCACACTGGAATGATTTCTCTTGTCAGACATCTGATCTGAAAACATCTGGTATAATAATAAAAACATGTTCACCAGCTGTTGTCGTGGAGTAAAATGTCCTTGATTATTGAATTTAAGTCCAATATCAGCCTAACATATCATAGTACATACAAGCTATGCTCTGATATCTTGCTTGCTGAACAAGTAGTGATTGAAATATCTTGGATTTTAAAAAAAATTGTTGCTTTTGAGTGTTGGTGATATGTTTCATAAACCTGACTTCAGGATTTCGAGCTTTATGTATGTTCACTGTCTTCCAGGAATACCATTTTCACCTCTGCACGTCCACTGCTTCAGTTCCCGTGGGTAGCCTACCAACTAACTTCTCTGATACACAATTTGTGTATTTCAAATACACATGATACATTGTGTAAATAAGACAGCTTCAGAGTTGCTGTAAGATTTATTTTTTCACCTTGACAGAGTTAGGCTAATGACTCCTGTAGACTTCAAGTCTTTATGCTAAGCTAACCAGTGGACAGAGATGAAAATGGTATCGAACATCTTGTCTCAGTCTGGGTAAGATGGAAAGAGTATTTTTCCCAGTAGTATTCTTTAAGTTTTGATTTGTCACTTCCAATGTGGAAAAGATCGACCACATCACACATCAAATGTACATTTGAGAGAACGTGGTAAAACTGCAAGGCTGAAATGCTCTCCTCTTTTGCATCCCCAGTGTGTTGTGATTTATACTAAGACAAGTGTATTTTCACCAAAAAAATCTTGCAGCTTTAAACAGTCCACTTATATCATTAATGAAAACTGACAATCAAGATGGCGTCTTGTTCTATCCTTCCCCAGGCTTCAGCGTGGATTGGTGGGCTTTGGGGGTGCTGATGTTTGAGATGATGGCTGGAAGGTCCCCATTTGACATTATCACAGACAATCCTGACATGAACACCGAGGAGTACCTCTTCCAAGGTAAGACAGAGGCCTTAGGCATTATGCCTATGGCTTACATCTTTCAAGGGGAGTTTTAATGGTAAAACTATGCAGGGAGAAGCTCTTTGCACTGGAAAAGGCACAGTTATCTAGTTGAAACACAGATGTTTCACTGTGGTTGAACATTTTTATTTTTTTACCAAACATATGTCTATAATTGCATGTGTGCTTAACCACCAAGAGTTGCTACTCTGCAAAGCTGGGTACAAACAAGAAAAAGTAGATCCTTTTGCCCAGTGTTACAGATGATAGAGGTTCAATATTCCTGAATTTCTATGGATATGTGCGTGCTAAAAATACATTTCTACAAACACTGGTTTCCTCATTGTCTAATAAATAAAGCATTCTATGTTTTATTTTATTTCAGTCAGCTCTTGGCTGTAAATGATTAAAAATGTTGTTTTTGTGCCTATATAAATCCAGGCTTAGATGGTTATGGTATGGTTTCATTAAAGATGAGAAACAGTGCTAATATTGGCAGTCATTTAATTTAATTTTACACAAATGTTAATTAGTTTCAGTTATGTTTTAGACATTCAGTCCACTTCAGTTTTTATTTTGTTTTAGTCTGTGAAATGTCTTGACATTATGTTGTACTTTCTGTCACTTTCAGTTCAGTTGCACAGGTTTTATATTAATCTCTTTGCATTAAAGCTGCTGTAATTGATATGTTTTTGTTAAGTGTTAAATAGCTCTACCTTCCGTCAGCAATCACTGATATAGAGTGTTTGGTCAGTAACATGGGTCTGCCAGTGCCTCTGCTCTGCAGTAAAGAGAAAGTAAAAATTTCTGGTATCCTGTTCCCACTTTATCCAATCAGGAGAGAGAGCTCCATAAAGAGGCGGTCCTTTGTGCGCTTTCATGATCAGGAAGCAGAATTTCAGTCTAACTGACCATGGCAGAGAAGTTACTGTTTCCAGTGCTCCCACAAACACAACCAAATACACCAAGCAAATTAAGATGGCGAATTCAGATGGCTGAAGAAAAGTAATATTGTAACCTTAACCAACACACATTCTCTCTTTCTTTCTCTGCTGCGTGTTCATGTGATGACATGGGAGGTGGGCAGGGAGTGCTAACTGCAAGAGCAGATAGGAAGTTAGCCAAAATGCCATTATTGCTTACTGCTGCTTTAAGGAGGAGAGACACAATGTGGGTTAGAGCCTGGCTGGAGTCAAGGAAGACAACAGAGATGATGAGTTGGAAAATAAACATTTATATTGTCTGTCTTGTTACATTTTCTTTTGACGAAAACTGAAATACAGTTCATTAGAGTTTTTGTCAAGTCTTGGTTCTTGTCATTTAGTACCTTGGAAATCCAGGTTTGGTGATTTGTTGCAGTTGAAGCATTGGTTCCTTATGGGTTGAGAAAAATTTACCCAGTGCTGGCTCTAGTTATTTGGAGGCCCTAGGTGCAAATGTTTCGGGGGGGCCTTAGGAAAGTCTGTGTAGTGGCGTGCAACATTTCTGAGTTACAAATAACCCAATACATTACCAACAGCTCCAGCTCTTCTATTACCCATCATGCAGCATGACTTGCAGTAAGTCCTTTGCATTATTTTGTTCTCAAATGTGCTTTTACTCGGCGGATGAACGTTAGCTAATGTTCAATATTGGTAACTAAAAACATTACTTTGAAATCCACTTCAAACCCCTTCAGACAGCACAATGTGTATGTGCAGTGCATTAATTGAAAAGTTAAAACCCCAGAATGCAAGATTCCCTGTTCTGAATTGCATACTTCTGCCAGCTGATTTTCGTGCACCCGCGGACCCAGAATATTCTTCTCCAGAACTTACCTAGCAATACAGCCTGTCAATTAAGTATTCTCTGCACTCAGCTGAAATGTCTTCACCAATAAGAAAAGACTAATTTTACACACAACTACCTGCAACCGTAAATAAGAGTGTAATATTGTATATTGTATACTGACTTGGTACACAATATACTATACATTGATGTATATATAATGATGGAAATTCCAGACCAGCTAAACATATAGCATAAATTGAATAAAAATAGTAACAATGTTAAGTAAATACTGTAATTTTTTGTTCCTACGTTTGCTCTTTAGGGCGTTCTTCTTAAGTGTACTTCTTAGAACTTTGATAAATAACTTTGATAAATGCATCAAAGTCAAATTTTCATGATGGTTTGGACCAAAGAAAACAAACTATAGGTGTGATCACACCCTTAGGAACTTCTACATTGTCTTCCATTGTATTTGCATTTGTGTTTCCTCAAGCCATATGGTACCCTTATATAGTATGACCCCTTGCTTCTTCCTCCCTCCCTCTCTCAGCCACCCACACAACCCTCCTACAAGAGAAATTCCTCCATACTACTGTAACCTCCTGTGACGCATTATGTCTACTGTGACCGTCGGTGGCATAGCATGGCACCGTGGCTAGCATCTGCCGCCAGAATCATCCTCCTGGCAGTCCTGCCGGCAGAGCAGTGGGTTCCTGGATGAACGCCTGTCAACGGAAACCAGCCCCTTCCCTATAGGAGCCACCCAGCCATATGCCTCCTAGCTAGACATTGTACTAGGCCTTGCTTTGGGTATTGGTGTTACCCATGCCAACCCTAGGGCTTTAGACAGACTGCCACACAGAGACTGGCAAAGGCTCTATTCAAGAGGGGAAGCAGCCACAAGGTGCCATGCTGATCCCCAGTAAATTATACTTTAAGGGAAAAATCCATCCTAAGACACTTCAGCACAAACGAAAAACATCAGCGGGTAATGGACCTTGTATTCCAGGATCCATTCCAAGATCCATTGCATTGTTTGTATTTTATTTCAGTCCCATAGAACGCAGGAGAAAGAGTTTCTTTCTAGAATCACCTCTTTCCACTGAGGTTCAACAGTGAGGAGCAGTCAGGAGATGTCAATTTCTCTGCTGGTACCCTTAATAGTCCCGGATCCAACACAGCCACAAAACATCTGTTTAAAGTAAGGGACGCAAGTCCTTACTCAAACTTCTCAACTGGAAAGTCTTAATCTCTCTTGTTACAATTAGAGTTAGTTAGTCAGTTATTGCTCTCTCCAGCAAGGCAAGGTTCCTCCTTGCCTTGCCGGAGAGATGTGGACTTGCACAGTTCAGCAAAATTTTGCAAAGTTCCAAAGGACTTCAATCGAAAATGTCTTCGAATTTGCATTTCTTGATTGATTCAAATTTCCATTCCATTTCAGCAGCTAGCTAGGCTTAGATTAATTTGGTTTCCAGTTGGAGTTATTTACGCATCTGCACAGGGAATATGTGAGTGAGTAAATGACTAGATGTCCACGTTATTTTGCTATGCATTTTCAGTGCTTCTGAAGTACAAACTGTTAGGCAGAAGAATTTGGAAATTGTGTGACTCTCAACACTTCTGGCTTGAGAGGCTAGGAGGACATGGGACGTAATTTTGTTAAATGTGGGAAATCCCCTGTAAGTAGAAGTATGCAATCTATGTTGAAAGAAAGTGTATATATAAAAAAAAAGCAAATTACAACACTTCACAAATTAGCTCCTGGATTGTACTGAACATCACAGATTGATGATATATGACAGTATAAGAGTATCTGAGAGTGGAATTTTCCTGTAAGTGAGTGTGATGGAAGAGATTAATGACATGGCTGGTCTTATTTCACCGTCAGGATGCCATTATTTGGACAAGCATGTGAAATAGCACAGAAGAGAAGAAGATGTATGGATAAACGCGATGAACGTGTGTAGGTTAAATGTCTTTGTGTCATGATCAGTTGAAACCAGACATGAAATGCTAGTTCCAGCTGGGATGATGACGGTTGAGGGGAGCAGGAAGGATGGATGAAGCAGGATAAGGAATTGTACTCCGCAGGGACGCTTAGATGTTTTTCTGTGGTTTGAGAGGATCTGGAGCAGGAATAAATGATTTGCCCTAGCAAGTTATACTGTCAGTCGATCTTTTTTTTTTTTTTTTTTTTTTTTAATCAAGATGAGCCATGGATTAAAATTGTATTTCAGCAGAAAATGCAGTATGTTCCAGGGTCAGGAAGCGAATGAGCCTCTGATATTTTTCTCTGCTTTCAAAAATTGATTATACTTGGACACCGTGTTGCCCTCCTCTCCTATGTTGTTCATGAAGCAGGGATTGCAGCTCTCACAAACAGAATGAACACTGATCACTTGAAATAAGTGTCTGGCACAGTGAATATCCATAGATGACCAGTGTTTTTAGAGAATATACTTGAAGCACTGATCTGTGAAGCACTGCTACGACCTTGGACTTGGAGTTTGAGGAACAAAAGACATTTTTCTGTTTTGTCCTTTATTATGACATTGTGAAGTTGTGAGAATCTCAAGGCTGTGTGAACAGCAACAAAAGCTTGTGATGGAAAGAACAGAATAGAGTGCTCTGTATCTCCTCCTCCCTCCCTTTGACTCCCACGCAGCAGACGTGGTCACCCACAGGCAGGCCGGATTGTGAATCATCAATTGTCTTCCTCCCTTCTCATGACTGTCGTTCTCTTTCTGTTTCTCTCTTTGCTTCGCCTCTCTGCCAACAGTTATTCTTGAGAAGCCCATTCGCATCCCAAGGTCTCTGTCGGTGAAAGCTGCCAGCGTGCTCAAGGGCTTTCTAAACAAGGTGAGAGTGGTTCAATCCCAATAAGATGCCTCTCTGTCCATGTACAGTGCTCTGTCGAATCAGCATGTGTAGGATCGTGGCCAAGAACTAGTTCAGTGCTATGGACAGCCAACCTGGCAGCCACTCTCTCCAAAGGCCTCTTTCATTTGGCTCAGACTGCCTATGTGCATATGTGTTTGTGTCTGTGTTACGATAGGATGAAATTCTTACGGTCCCTGCAGTTGAAATCAGATTGTTTCAGCAGCAAGACAGTAATAATAGGATACAGCGCAAGAGAACATAAATAAGAAAAGAGTAAATGGGGGATGGTACTAAAATCATAATGCAACATTCTGGTAGGTAGGAATGAATGAATGAGAAAAAAAAGATTAAGTATAAAAATGTGCAGTATGAGATAAGTGATGAGGAAAACAAATGAGTAAATATTTTACACAATATGCAAAATCTGCTGATATTCACAAAATACCCTTTTTCCAACTTACCCAAAACTGAGACAAGAGGTTCGATACCATTTTCACCTCTGTACATCCACTGGTTTAGCTTGGCATAAAGACTTCAAGTATAGAGGAGTCATTAGCCTACCTCCATCAAAGTGAAAAAAATCAACCGTACAGCAACTCCCAAGCTGTCTTATTTACACAATGTATCGTGTGTTACACAGTAATGAAATACATGTCTTAGAATTTTTTTTTTAAATGAGTTGTTTTAGGAGAAATTAGATGTGTTCATCGGTTACAGTTCCTATCATCTAACTTCTCCTAAAACCACTCTTGTTTTAAAAAAATTTCCAAGAGGCATATTTCAAATACACATGATACATTGTGTAAATTTTTTTAAAACGAGAGTGTTTTTAGAAGTTAGATGGTAGGAACTGTAACTGATTAACACATCTAATTTCTCCTAAAACGACTCATTTTAAAAAAAAAAATCTAAGATGTTAACTTCATTACTGTGTAACACATGATACATTGAGTAAATAAGACAGCTTCAGAGTTGCTGTAAGGTTTATTTTTTCACTTTGATGGAACTAGGCTAATGACTCCTGTAGGCTTCAAGTCTTCATGCTAAGCTAACATCAAATACTACCCATAGTATTATATACTATACCCAAAGCAGTGGATGTACAGAGGTGAAAATGGTATCTAACATCTTGTCTGAGTCTGGGTACGTTGGAAAAAGGGTATTTTGCCCAAAATGGAGTATTCCTTTAAGACTTCTACAATACCACAGTTATACTGTACATATATACAGAAAGTATCTGCATGTGCCACCTTCTTTGTAATATATATTGACCTTATCAAATATATTCAATTCACAGAAGTACTGTATATATGATTATCATATGTATGGAACATGTACATATTTTAATGTGTGTACAGGGTGTGTATCATGTTTATTGCCATGGGGTTTCATTTATTTGTGTGTGTGAAAGAGCTTGTGGTATCATGAGGGCGCTCCTGTTTATGCAAACGGCCACGTAGCTTTTCACATGCACTTTGCCTCTGTAAGTCATTGCCGTAATTGTTGTGATGAGCACAGCCTTAAGAATTAGCGTGTGTGAGTGTGTGTGTGTGTGTGTGTGTGTGTGTGTGTGTGTGTGTGTGTGTGTGTGTGTGTGTGTGTGTGTGTGTGAAAACAAGACCTCGCTGTCAATACAAACACAGCCATACTGCCATGACTAATG
>OMKZ01027676.1:0-14291 GCA_900302535.1 Neoniphon sammara
TTGGTCCATTACACACCACATCATCATCAGCCCCCTTCACTACCACTTAAGGCTCTCTGTGACCATGATGTACAGGTCTGAAGCAGATGTGTCCTGGAATCTTCTTCTTGTATCTCAACACACCACTTTACTCAGGTAAAATGACAAGATGAGAGCAGATCCCCTGTTCTCATGGAGAAATCTAAATAATGGGGGGGAGAAATTCATTTTACTGATAATATTTGAGCTAATAATCAAATTGGTAAATTAAAACTCTACTGATC
This sequence comes from Neoniphon sammara, assembly GCA_900302535.1. Lineage (NCBI taxonomy): Eukaryota > Metazoa > Chordata > Actinopteri > Holocentriformes > Holocentridae > Neoniphon > Neoniphon sammara. The sequence goes on from OMKZ01027676.1 coordinate 264, forward strand.
CATCTCAGTAGAGACAGAGTTAGACACTTGATGATATATACTGTGTGTATGTGTGTGTGTGTGTGTGTGTGTGTGTGTGTGTGTGTGTGTGTGTGTGTGAGAGAGAGAGAGAGAGAGAGAGAGAGAGAGAGAGAGAGAGAGAGAGACCACTTTTCTGACTGAACTCAGCATTTGGTGTAATAGCTCATAAGTTCTCAGTATTTGGTGGTAAATTTGTTTTATTCTCTCTCTCTCTCTCTCTCTCTCTCTCTCTCTCTCTCTCTCTCTCTCTATCTATCTATCTATCAGAGAACAATATTGCCCTATTGTATAGAGAGTAAAAGTTTATATGACTTGTCTTGGCCCATAAATTCTTAGGGACTGTCAGCATAGTTTGCTTCTCATTAAAGTTTCAAGCGCCATCTAGTGTCCTGTTTGTGATGTTATCAGTTCTCATTATGAAAGGATTTGCAAATGCATTTCTCATAATTAGACCAAGACAAAATCAAATTACCATCTTAGGACAGGGTGTCTGTCTGCCAAATTCTTTTGAATAAAGTCATCAGTTTAGTTTAGTGAACCTAAAGTATTTTGTTTACAGTATTTAAGGTTCACATGTGATCATCATTCAGACAACATGAAAAGATGTACACAAAACTGTTCCTGAACTGGCTGCATTGTTATCTTGCCATGCCAAGCACAATAGAAAATGTTTTCAGCTAACATTGTATCTGTGAAACATCTGCTATTATAGCAGCATGATGTGAAAGCATTATATATGGGTTGTTTGCTTGTTTGTTTGTTTTAGCCCATACAGTGATATACTTTCATTTAGTGGTGCCTCTGTTGAGAGCTAGCACACCCATGCTAATCCCACTATTTGTTTATCATTAGGCTGCTCTACCCAAACTACAGCTTCATCTGCGAACTTTCAGCTAAAGATTTCCAGCTATAAAATGTTCAGGTTTTTCTGGTACATACAACTTTTTGCTTTTTGACAGTCTTTATGTTTTTTGAGATGTTTAATTCGCATCATTTTTCCCATAGAAATGAATGCCAGGGTGAACAAGGACATCTGGTGGTCAAATAGTAAACATTTTATTTATTTATTTTTTTCTTAAACTTAACTATTTCTAATGAATCAATTGAAATTTCAAACTGAAGCAAACACACTTCGACCTGCTTTTGACTAGCCTTCACATTGTCTCCAGGAATTGTTGCCTTATTATTTTTATTTTCTAATACAAATTAAAGTTTTCTAAGTTTTGTTAAACATGGCAAATAATGGCCCGTTGTGAAATGACAGACAAAAGAGGATTAAATTAACAATATATTCAGGCAGAGTTCATTCATCCGGTGCCATGTCAGGGCTGTGATGATCTGGGGGAGTTTAGGACCCTGCAGGTGACCGATGTGAAAATCACATGATAGTCATTTTTGAAGTGAGGTCGTCGCCTGCTATGTTGCTTCCCTCGGTTAAGAGAAAAACAGTGATGTGTGTATAAGAGTAACAAAAACACACGATGAAGTCGTTATAGTTTTTGGCCTGTCCTCACAGGGAGGTATGGACATGGCTGTGAATTTCTTGGTCTTCGTTGCAGTCAACCTTGCCAATTTAGCTGTAAATGGAAATGTGGTAAGAAAGAGACTAAATGAAGACTATTTGTTACTTTATTAACTTGTAGTTGACTAGCGTTAATGAGTTTGTAGTCTTTGTATTTAAAAAGGTGACAAAGGCAAATGCTACTTGAATCCGATGCTGTCAAATCTTGACAATTAAAAAATGTAACCAATATATTCTTTTGACTATTTCCTAACAAAAATAGAATAAAAACCCTCACGCGTTTTGGCACACAGGTAGGTCTTGTTAGGGTACAACATTTCTGTGAATGAATATGTAATGAATGTAATGTGAAACTTTTTATTTTGTGAATGACATGTTTGATCCCCTGCCAGTAATGAACAGATGCACAGGCTTCAGCATTGTCAGTTAATATGTGAAAACACAGTATCTCAATTTGATGGCAAATATATGGCAAAAAGGCAATTACAGACTCAGTCAAGAATGGTACAATTAATACAAATTCTACCTTCTACCTGTTAAAAAGGCTATGTGTCAGTCAGACTGATTATACCATGACTTTCTTGCAGGTCTCCGGGGAGAGATCATTTTCTATAGACCACAAGAACAACTGTTTCTTGAAAGATGGGAAGCCTTTCCAGTATATCTCCGGCAGTATTCACTACTCCAGAGTCCCACGGTACTACTGGAAGGATCGGCTTGCCAAGATGTACATGGCCGGGCTTAATGCAGTCCAAATGTAAGCTGAACACTTAAAGATACAGAAATACTTGTCTGTCACTGGGCCTTTCTGTCTGTAAATCCACTCTTTGTCCATACAGATATGTGCCGTGGAACTTTCATGAGACAGTGAGCGGGGTGCACAACTTCACAGGGGATCGAGACTTGGAGCACTTCTTGAGCCTGGCCAATGAGACCGGCCTTCTGGTCATCCTGCGTCCAGGGCCTTATATATGTGCAGAATGGGAAATGGTGAGACATTTTTCCCTGATGTGTTCTATTTTTTGCCAAACAACCATTTTAGTGAGGTAAAAGAGAAGTTGGGCGGTATTTTTGTGTCAAGCGCCGCTGAGCAGCAGACTTTGCCTCATCATATGACATCCTGCTTTGGCTTTTCATCTAACTGAAATCTGCGAGAAATCTAAAACTTGATCTCCAACTGCATCCTGTTTTTCTGCTTTCTTTCACTGTGACTATGCACTTGATTAAGATTCGCAATTTTGGTAAATCTATATCTTAATGATACAACCTGAGCAAGCATTATTTGTCTTCCTTGCCAAGGGTGGATTGCCAGCGTGGCTGCTCGAGAAACCAAACATCTTGCTTCGCTCGGCCGACACAGGTACACTTTCAAGATGACCCTACCTTGACTCAGTTTCTTATTCAATTTCCCACTGATTTATTGTCCTCTGCTTCAGATTATGTGCAGGCTGTCAGCAACTGGCTGGCTGTTCTTCTTCCCAAAGTGAAGCCCTGGCTCTACACCAACGGGGGAAACATCATTAGTGTCCAGGTAGAGCATTAAGCAGGCTCCTATGAGTTGTTAGACCAATTAGGATATCATTATGGCTTGAATTCATCATCTTCCTTCACTGCAGGTTGAGAACGAATATGGAAGTTACTACGCATGTGACTACAACTACATGCGTCACCTGCGAACTCTGTTCCGCTTCTTCCTGGGCGAAGACACAGTCCTGTTCACCACTGATGGAAACACAGACAAGGAAATGACATGTGGGACTCTGGAAGGATTATATGCCACTGTAGACTTTGGCACAGGTTGGTGTTGTATGCTGGCAGGAGATAGAGATACTAGGAGCTGGTTTTCTTAGGTTGTTTAGAGACAAGTTGCTCCAAACAATATATAAGTGTTTCCATTTATTCTTTCATGCAGATGTCAATGTAACTAATGCCTTCAACCGTCAAAGGAGGTTTGAACCTCGAGGCCCCCTGGTTAGTTACCTGGTTATTAACTTTTTTATCAACATGCAGTAAATATGAAATTATTAAACTAACAGGGTGTAAACAAGTGTTTTAATGCTGTGGTTGTTGCTGCAGGTGAACTCGGAGTTCTACACTGGCTGGTTGGACCACTGGGGAGATCAGCATGCTGTGGTTGACACTCAGAAGGTCAGCAGAGTGCTAGCAGAAATGCTCTCCATGGGGGCCAGCGTCAACATGTATGTCCCCCTAACCCACATCCCGCAAATATTTCTTCCTCTGGGTACAAATTTGGTTAAAGGAACAGTTCACCCAAAACACACAAAAAAAGATATTTTTTTCCACTTAGTGCGATTTGTCCATCTAGATAGTTTCTGTGTGATTTGGTGAGGTTTCCAGTCTGTAGCAATCCTCCCTGTGTCCTCTCACCCCAGTTCAAGGGGACTGGATAAGTTTGAATTGGTTTGTGGAGTTCAAGTTGTCAAAAATGTACAAGTGAAAAACTCAACAGCAACAGCTCTTTCCAAAAACAATGATATTGTATTTAATTGTATCTGTCTTCCTCAGTTCATAATCGTTGTCTGGATGGATAGATTGCGCTAGAGCAAAATGGGAAGATATCTTTTTTTTAGTTTATTTTATGTTTTGTATTTTGGGTGAACAGTTCCTTTAACATCCATTAGTAACCGATATTAGCAGAGACTGCTCCCAACGGGTAAAATGCACCAGTTGGCATCTTATTACAAGCACTGATGGATGATGAAGAATAAACACATTTAAGTCACCTTATACCCTCACTTTATCCCTCTCTCTTCTCAGGTACATGTTCGAAGGCGGTACTAACTTTGGCTACTGGAATGGTAAAGTGACATGATTTGTTTCATTATCAGTATCTCAGTATCAGACCATCTGGGAGTGACTGAGATGGGGATAAAAGCTTTATTTATGGTGAACTCATACTTATGAGGCTTTCTGTGCTCATATTTTTCTCCTAAAGGTGCTGATCATGATACCAGGTTCCGCTCAGTAGTGACTAGTTATGATTATAACGCCCCACTGACCGAGGCAGGAGACCCCACAGAGAAGCTACTGGCCATCAGAGATGTCATTAAGCAGGTACCATTGATTGCACAGCCACCCACCAAGCCTGTTTTATCCTGATCACACTTGTACAGTCTGGTTGTCAAGGCATACAGATATCTGGCTACATTATTTATCACTGTATTTATACAGTTTAGAGATGTTCCATCTGGTCCCATGCCACCAGCAACTCCCAAGTTCGCCTATGGCTTTGTGACTCTGAAAAAGGTATTATCATTCACTGATATTCTTTCTGATGACAAGAAGAGATGCATTTCAAAAGTTTGAAGAGCACACAATTGTCAGAGATGGCAACCGTGGCTTCAGCTGACATCAATATCAAAAATATTCACGATTTTACAGGTTGGAAGCATCAGCAGTCTACTGAAGACCTTCTCACCCCAGGGGCCTGTCAAATCCCATTACCCTCTGACATTTGAGCAGATGAAACAGGTATGGTGCCAGTCTGAAGGCAACGACAGGAGAGCTAGTGTTTAGTGACAATAAACCTCTTGAAACATGGAGAACTTCTGGACTGTTGTGTCTGCCACCTGTCATGTCTATTGTGTTTAGTACTATGGATATATGCTGTATCGGACCACACTGACCAGGGACCTCTCAGAGCCCACGCCACTTATCTCTCCGCTGAATGGGGTTCATGACCGTGCATATGTGTCCGTCAATGGGGTAGGTGTTCACAATCACCTTTTGTCACCTTGTTTTTTGTCATACCTCCACCCACTGACACACACACACACACATACATACACTTACTTTGTAGACTTAACAAAGACTATCATATTGCAATATTGCACATATTGTAGTATTGGACATACTTCCCCATATGCTGCTACTTCACCGCTATTGTATTGTTTAGGTCACTTCTCAATTTTATCACTTTGTCTCTTTATATATATATTTTTTTATTTCTACTTGCCATTTATGCTGCACATTGCTGAAGAGCTGTTTAACAGATTTTAATTGTTCTGAATACAAATGACAATAAAGATTTAATGTTTGATCTTTGTTATCTTGCTAATCAGATCACCAGATTTGGGAAAACACAAATATAAAATTTAAACCTGAAAGGATAAGCCCAAGCATGCATGTTGATATAGTTGTGTTGTGATTTTTCAAATATCTGTGCAATACAAGGATTATTTTGTATTTGAATGCTCAAACTCTTGACTAAAAGTGTGTCTGTGTGGGCAGGTGTACCAGGGCCTGCTGCAGAGGGACACCACGCTAGTGATGAATGTCACTGGGCGGGAGGGAGACACCCTGGACATCCTGGTGGAGAACATGGGCAGGGTGAACTTTGGCAGCAAAATAAATGACTATAAGGCAAGGAACAAAGTCTGATCCCATAGACGCAATGGCACACTTTTCCTGCACACACACACAAAGTCACATCTTTCATACAGCAATGGTTCAGATGGGATATATAACTGCTGACAGCTCATATTAGAGTTGGTCACAAATATATAACCGCTCAAAATTTGTGCTTTCATATGGAACCAACATACACACAGTGCAAGTTCCAGCTGATTAACAGGATGTGTGCTGCAGGGCCTTGTGAGCAATCTGATCCTGGGTAAATATGTGCTGACTGACTGGGAGATCTACCCTCTGGACATCGATGGAGCCATAGCTCACAGATGGCCTCCTTTGGACAGTCAACACCCCTTCCCCGGCTTTCAGAGAGAGCCTTCAGTCGGGCCAGTCTTCTACGTGGGAACCTTAAAGCCCACTGGTCTGGCATGGGACACCTTTCTCAAGCTCACTGATTGGACAAAGGTGAGTATTTTTTGCCATTTGGGTACAATTGCTGTAGCCTAGTAACAAATCCAGGGAAGAACTATCAGTTGCATATCCAAGAAGCTGATTCTTATTTGGTCTGACTGTTTTTGATGTCTCAGGGTCAAGTGTGGATCAACGGTGTCAATCTGGGACGATACTGGCCAGTCAGGGGCCCTCAACAGACTCTGTATGTCCCTGGACCCGTTCTCAGCACCACACAGCCCAACAACATCACAGTGCTGGAGCTGGAGAGGGCCCCGGCACATTTGCAGGTTCTCTTCATGGACAGGCCTCAGCTCAACGCCGCTGTCGGAAAGTCATGACCGAGCTCTTCCAGTCAGTGTTAGACAATATGGCTGTGCTCAGGGCATGATAGAGGTGTTACTTCATCCCAGCAGTGTTGACTGAAACAAAACAAGTACAGCTCTGACTAGTCCAACTGAAACTTTAATCAATTGCTCAGAGTAACAAAACTCCAGTCCAGTATTTTTTTTGTTGCATCAGTATTCTCAATCACTTGTGTTTTGTGACAATCAGTGTTTCATAAATAGCCATTTCTTTATTTTTAAGACAAGTTTTTAAGACGAGTTTGCCTTTCAGGCTTGACAATTTGCGGGGCCTGTGGATGACAGTAATACACAGTGACTTTATTAACTTGATTCTCTACCACAGTTGCCTTGTTTTACCTTTTTTATAATTGCAGATATTGTGAATAAATTATACATTTGCTTTCTAATACCAAATTTCCTTGCATATGCACCACACAACACTGCATTCAGATGATACGTCTGATTTAACACTTGTTGCCATAATGAAATTCTTTGACAAATTAATCAGTCAGAATATCCTACAGCTGTAAAGTGAAAGCAGCATTCTGGCAAGTTTCACTCCTATTATTAGACTCTAATCAAAGCTGCGCAAAGTCACTTGCATTTTCTGTGAGGTAGCTCCATTCTAACAAATCTAATTTACATGAGTGTTAGGTCTTGGCAGTGACAGCATTGGCTTTTCGATGTGCTTGGACACAGCGGGGCGTGCAGAATGAATAATCGAGGTACTGAAACGGGATCTTCCCAAGCAGAGACTCCCCACACATCCAGCATCTCCTGCCGAAACAAACCAAACTGATGTAAATATATTATGGTTAACACTTCTGAATAACAAACCGTTCATAATATGCAGAGCATGGCTCATAGGGTCTTACTTGATATTAGAGAGGCTGACTCCTGTTGCTGCTACCTGCTCTGCTAATCTCCTCTCTGCTGCCAAGGCTCTCTGCAATCAAAAAGCAAATACAGTTGACATTTTCAAAATATTTAAAAGAAAATAATCACAAAATATCTGTTATAGACACAATAGCCTACCTTTTCACGATCAGTCAGTGATATAAACCTCCTCTTTTCTTCTGCCTCCCACTCTTGTTTCTTTTTCTCCTCCCTCTGCTCTTTCTCTCTCTGTTTCCTCAAGGCCTTTTGTGCCTTTTTCTTCTCCATCTTTTTTGACTCAATCTCTGCAGTTAACGGCCCAGGAACCTTGAGAGCCACAAAAACAAGACAATGGCAGCGTTTCGTGTCGAGAGCTGCATATTTTACCTGTCAGTAAGTGCTGTTGCGAAGCAGCTTACCTGTGCTTTGCTGTAGTCGTATTTGTCAGGATTTTCACCCATGTATCGACGAAACACATTCCTGGTGTCTTTCTCAGGGGCGACAATATACGGCGTCTGGCCTTTATTATCCCTAGAAGAGAATATCGCAAAAAAAAAAAATACACTCACTGCACTTATTTTGACTTATCACACTGTTATTTCACTCTTGTTACACTTTCCTTTACTGATTATCGTACCTGCAGGCTGGGTCTGCTCCTGCATCCATAAGCAGCTTGACCACAGCCTTCTGTCCGGCTGCTGAGGCGACATGCAGCAGAGTAAACCCTGAGGAGTCTATGGGCTTGTTAAGGAGAGTCAGAGGATTGAGGGCATCAGGTTTTTGCTGCTGGTAAACTGTGTTACTCCCCAGCTTTTCTGGACTCTGTGCACCTTCCTCAGGTAGCTGGAGGAGTCTACACAGGGTGTCCACTTCCCCGATCTTACAGGCTGTGTAGAGCGCATCCCTCAGCCCATACTCCCACGACTCATCAGCTTCTTCTATGGCAGAAAGCAAAATAATTTAATGTTTACTTTCAAGCTTAGGCGGTACAGAGGAGGCATGTTACAAAAGCATGAGAAACAGCTGCAACAGCAGGAACAGTACAGAGATCTCTGTCTCACCTTCCAACTGTTTCTTCTTACTCTGCGTTTGCCTCTTTCCCCTGTTCTTTCTTTGTTTCTCTTGAGGGGTGTCTTCTGTTGGCGTTGCCTCTGGCACATTCTCCTCATGCTCATCTGTTTCCATGGTATTCAATTCTAGGACAGAGGGATACATTTCATACAAGTTGCACAATTATTCTGTTGTAAATAAGCATTCCTTGCATGTTCGCATACTTAGGCAGTGCTGAGATGTACCAAAACTTTTATAGTCACATTGGACCTACCATCATTCTGCATTTTGTTTTCCTCCTTCTTCTTCCTCCTCCTCCTCCTCTGTCTGGAGGGTTGGATTTCAAACTCACGGAGGTCCAGCATTCCCAATGTCATCTCCACCGTCTCCAGCTGGGCCTCACCACCGTCCTCTTCATCTGCAGTATCATGTTCATCTGTTTCTGCTGATTCTGAAATGCCAAATATATAACTCTGAATGAAAAGACGGGCCTGGTGAAACACAGGACTATATGCTCATGATCAATGAATTCGCACCTAATTTTAGTAAGCCTATTTACAGAAGCAATGACAGAGATAATTAACAAAACTCACCCTTCTCTTGATGAGGGTTTGTTTGTGCAACAGGTTTGAGTTTTTTTTTCCATGTCTTCTTAGAGGGACTGAAGATTGTGGAGACATCTGTATCTTTGCCTGAATCAAATTTTTCCCATAAAACATTAATTATAGCCTGGCTATACAACAACGAGCAAACAAAATTTTGTTACTACAAATATATGACTTGATTCTCACCATAAACTTGAATTGTGGAGAGCACCTCATGTACTCTCTGTACCTCGCGAAAGGTCGCCCTGCGTGTGGCAAAGGGAAGTGTGCGGATCCTGGGATCCTTTTTGTCCAGCGGGGCTGTACGACCACCGAAAAAGATGCTTTTATTGTAGGTAGGGGCACGCAGGAATATCGCAGAGGCCTCCTGTAAGTATGCAACCCAGCTCTCCAGAAGATCCTGGATGTCCTGCAAAAGGAAAGAGAACTACTTCATGAATGTATTACACAAGAACAAGTGTGAATTTGCAATAGCTGCAACCACGTACGCGTATGCATCCATGCATGCATTCACACACAAGAGTCTACGATAAGCAGTTCATGAATAATGAAAAAGTTAATCAGCTATCCTTTGGCTCATGACCAACCTTTTCGCAAAATCTTGTGCAAGACTGTGAATCCATTTTTAAGTTACACACCTTTTAGCGACAGACCACTCCCATTGCAACACCCCCCATTTAGCCAATAAACATGAGCATGAACACAGACACACACACACACACAATTGACCTCCATGCCAAATTTCAGCTTCCTAGGGTGAAAACTGTGGCCACCAAAGGGTGGGGAAATTTTTGTGGCCCCGCCAACCGACAGAGCGAGCAATAGAGCTGCTGGTTGCAGCTAAACACTAAACTGTTGTTACTTCAACCTACAGCCACAGTGAATGAAGTAGAAATGGATAGAAAGAAGAAATTCAGCCACTCTTGTAGGCCAGTGGATGTTCTAAAAAAAAACATTATAACATTATTGGTACACATTTCAGCAGGATGCTATCACAGTTGCATGGATCTTATTATTTTTCCTTTATGAATGAAATTTAATTTTCGTTCAAAAAGATTTCATTCACCTTGCCCACACTGTCATGTGGGCAAGGTGACACTGCTGTCATTTTTAAGTGCTGAGTTAATTTTAATCTTGCCTTGACTAGTGCCGCCTCATTGTATCGCCTCAGAGCAGCTCCAGCTGACTTGGGCGCGTGACTGCGGTTCTGAGCGTCTCTGAGTCCTTGAGCAGTGCCTCGCTTCGCTCGCACAGTGTATCGGTGGAAAGTCTTGTGCTGAACAACTTCTTTCCTGTAATGTAAACACACACAGTTGGGCAAGAGCTGCACATCACAGGACTGGCTGTCATGTTACACTTCTAATTCCAGCTGTGCAATGCAATCTGAGATACAGAATCTTCAAATATGAAAAGAAGCAAACATTTACCCTTGGAACACAGCGCCGGCGAAGTGCCCCCCACCTGTCATGAGTATGACCCACACAGTCTTCTTATTTATGGTCTTGAGGGAGGTTAACACATCTCTCTCACCATCTGACTTAAATATCAGAAAAGCAGAAGATGAAATTAGCCTAAATACCAAAGTACCTGCTAACATAGAGACTGTACATTCCTCCATGGTTTGTTTGGGAAATTTTCTTTTATACCTTTTCCTGTGAAGGCTCACCTTGCCCAGGAGGACACAGCGGTAGACAGCTACATACTGTCCCTCTGGGTTCTGGAAAACCACCTTGCTGGAGAGCCGGCTAGGGACTGGATTGCCTTCAGCTGAGCTCTCATTATCTGTACGGGTGACATCACTGCCTTTTCCTCCCCAGTCACTCTCTGAGTCCTCTTCCCCTGAGTCAGACTCTGAGCCTGAGATGCTCGACACATCTCCTGTTAAGGGACAAATAAGATGCAGTCAATCCTTAGAACAAATTAAACAGTTGGGGATTTAAGTCCTCCCTTTCACTGACATCTATATTAGATGTGTTGGACTCTGGTTCCCTCACCAGTTCCAGTCTTCCTCTCAAACTCCTCTACTGTGACTGATGGCAGTCCTGCAATCTTTTGTCTCAAGTTGAAACGATGCCAGTCAAGCTTATAGTGCTCCATCTGAGAGATCAGGACAAAAAACATTTCGACAGTTTCCTTTAAACACAAGCATCTTCCCACCAAGTTACAGCTTAATGGTAGGCTAAAAAGAGAAGTTCTAGAAGCCTTAATGATCAACTACCTGCTCCTCACGATTATTAAAGGAACATCTGCATGCAGAGCAGACCATCTTGTCTGGCACCTCTCTAACAAGACTGCTTTCCCGCTGTCTGTCATCCTCTGGCCGCTGGTCCTCCCTTCCTGTGTGGATGGCATGCAGGGTTAGGTTTCAATAATGAAAATATAGATTTGCTCACAGACATTACGCTACAATACGCACTGTCTGAAATTGGTTCAGTGGGAACAGACTGCTCCTGGACAGTGGTCACTTCTCTCAGTCCACGCACTGCCTCGTCATGGACACAGAAATCAAAGACAGAGCTGTGTTCTGTGCAAGCCGTCATGGTCAGAGAGCTGAGTTAGCTACCTAATGACGTCCTAAAACACAAAAACACAAAGGAACATGGTCCATTTTTATTTGGAGGGAGCCAAAATCATTGCAGTTGGTTAACCATTGACCTGAGCTATTATGTGCTGACGTAAACCGGTGCGCTTAATCATAGCTGTGCTGTGGTATTATGTGACCAGTGTACTATGAACGACACGTGTAACAGTGACTACTACAATCCATTTTAGCAACTACAAGCATCAAACCATTGCTACTGTTTCTATACCTAAACCGTTCTTTATTAGTATGTTATTTTACGAGCCTAAAAATATTACACTTACCGAATTTAAACTAATGTTGCCATGAAAAACTGTGTCCCGACTGCTATGCTGCTATACACTTCCTGGCATGACTACGGAAGCCCGAAAGCGTCAATTCATGGACATACGAGAGGCAGTGTCTCACGATAAACGCCAATGTCCAACGTGTAATAGTGAAGACAACCAACAACATGGATGCGTACAATAAAAACAATAACAATAATATTATGAAAACATAAATTATTGACTTATGACCATAGCTTTTATTTTCTAATTAAGCTCAATGGACAAGCATCACATACTAACTTTTATTAGGATGTAATAAAATGCATGCACAAGGCAGAGTAACATTAAATTATTGAATCCTAAAAAGAAGAAGAAGTTTCATGCTGTAGAGAAAGAAGGACAAATATTAGCCCTTTGAACTATTTCAAATATAACTTTAGCAAGAAGTGGATTTCCTTTCAGCTCTGGCGTCTGCTGGAAGCAGTTTCACGTCTGACGTCAGAGAGCTGAGGTTTCTCGCCTTTTTTGTGACACATTCCTGTTTCCTGTAAATCATTGCTTTTATTTAAGAAAGCCATACGTATGTATGTAGAATTGCGTGGTTTCACGTCATCCTTACTGTCTTACGGGGCAGTTGTGTGCATTTCTCTTCCCTTTCCTGCTTTCTATAGGCCTACACACAGTAAGATACTGTAGCCTACCAATATTGCAGACAGGCTTTCAAGTGTCCAGAGAAGTGCTGCTCCTTCATTACAACAGATGATCCAGTAAATGCAGAACATCACCAACCCCACTTGTGTCTATCATCATGCTATATTCAGTTTATATTGTATGGGCTAAATCCACTTTGTATTTTATTTCACCCTCTTATCATTTATATGAACAGTGGCGAGTCACAGCAAAGGTCACTGTCATTAGTATATTCTACCTAATGTGCATGCAACAATAAAAACTTTGACAGTGATGCCAACTTAGCCATTTTGTTGCTAAATTTATCAACTTTTCACACTACCCTGGCAACCTTTTTTTTCCCCAAAAAGCACCTAGAAACAAATTTAGCTACTTTTAAATTTATTTGCAACTTTTAGAAACTCTTTAAAAATGACACATTTTCCTTCTAAATTACACAAAATAATAAAAATGTGTTTATATTACATTACTTTTACAAATAAAAATATGATAATGAACAACAAAATCTAGACTAACAAATTTCATATCATATTTTTCGCCGAGATAGCTGGTCAATAAGAGTAATGTCATTGTGTTCTACGAAGTTTCATGTCATTACATAATGATGTCATCATGCAATGACATCACAACGTCATTTAGCAACTTTTAGCAACAAATTGACCTGCCTATAGCAACTTCCCCTGAACATCAGTTGGCAACTGGTCATGAAGTTATGTGCACTTATTTTCTGTATGGGTGTAAATACCAGAATAGCTGCCATGTGGCTATTCTCACCCAGGTGCAAACAGACATTCCGTTTAAGGTTTCACTTTAGTGAAGATGTATATTTTGGTTGTCTAGGTCTCTATGTTTTTTGGTTTGACAGCTTCCTTAATTTCTTTCTGAAGTTTTTACATTCATTATCAAGTCATGTCATGTTGTTAATTTTGGGGGATTTTCTATTTGGGACCTTTAGGTTTGATAAAGAAGCTGTAGGTCGAATATGTTATTGAGGCTTTCTACTGCTATGTTTATACCTTCACTGTTGCACTGAAAGCTTTTTTTTTTTTCCCTAAAAGCTGTCTAAAAGTGATTGGACTTGTTATACCAGAACCCCAGATGTTAACACAGCGACACTTTATGTACACACAGTAAATGACAATTAAATTCTGGTTACTGAAACAGTGTATTTGGCTGCTACAATGGATAAATGAAAGTATGTTTAAATTAATTAATTAATTAATTAATAAAAAATATATAAATATTT
>OMKZ01027676.1:14502-41400 GCA_900302535.1 Neoniphon sammara
TATTGACAATTAAGCATTATGTAATTATTTATTTATTCATTTATTTAGGCCTTTTATTGCATAATTATTTATTTATTCATTTATTTAAGATTTTTATCAGATATTTATTTATTCATTTATTTAATCATTTAATTATACAACTATTTATTATTTATTTAATTTTGGCCCTTCAAACCCTCCAGGGCCAATGTTTGACACTTTTGCAAAAGATTAAGGTGTTGAGTAGGCTACAGTTTTTAAAGGGGCCAATAATCAAAGCCCTACTGACCAGAACCCGCACTGGTCCAGCCCAACACCGGCCCGAGCCGTTTTCCCATATAAAAATGTCCTGTCTGATTCTCCCTAGAGCAGCTGAACTGTCAGTGCTGATGGAGCAAATGCCAACTGACCCGCGGGTAAGTAAGCAGCTGGGACAGATCTACCATGCGGGCAATCTGGGCATGTGCCCAGGGGCCCTTGAGCAGAAAGTTGTTTCCTGAGTTAATTTCCCCAGTAATAAGCTACTGTGCCAGAGTGAAAAAGTAGCCAATCATATATTTTTTAACTGAATATGACAAGATATTTGATTTAGTTTTGTTTCTTGTTTTGATAACAAAGCCACAGTGGCTGTAATGCAGCTTGATAGTTGAACCTCTCACATAGTGGTTCACTCTGCTGTTAGTAAGTTCCATTAGCTCGCCCACTGCTGGAGAGCTGCTGTCGGCAGGAGTAGTAGGGCTCAGTCAGTCAGCTATGGAAGCCCATTTTCACCAGTAAAAGAAAAAAAAATTGATAAAAGTCAAAAGTCTCATAATTTTGACTTTTTATCTCATAATTTTGACTTTTATCTCAATTAGGACTTTTATCTCAATTTCGACCTCTATATCTCAGAATTTAGACTTTTTATCTAATTATTTTGACTTTTTAATCTCATAATTTTGATTTTTAATTCATAATTTCGATTTTTTAATCTCATCATTTTGACTTCTAAATCTCATAATTTCAACTTTTTATCTCATTTTGACTTGTTAATTTCTTTAATTACACTTCTAAATCTTACAGTTTTGACTTTTTATCTCATAATTTCGACTTTTATTCTCACAATTTTGATTTACCATTGGGATATTTTTTTTATCAAGTTTAAATTGTCATCTTATTTTTTCTTTTACTGACTGTGTCTGTGAGTCACCATGAATGACTTAAACAGCTTGTAATGTTCTCATCAGGCACTGTAAACCAAACTCCATTCAAAATTCTTGCAGTTTAATATTGCCTTAACTATCGGCAAATATACAAATAATTACAAGACTTAAGACCTCTGACAAATCACTGGTGTCCTTTAGAATATTCGGCATGTATGTGATTCACACAACAGCACTTAATTACAAGTAAAAACTCAACATGTAGCCCTACCACCAATTTCACCTGCCTACTAGTTACAACCACAGGCACACACTGCAATGTGCATTGGCTGCCTCTGCCTTATGCTGCATACTTAGGCTATACCTACTTACTGTATAAATTGGGATAAAGATTAAACAGAGCGATATCTGATATCAAGTTAATTTTATGTATTTCAAAGATGAAGTCTTTCATCTCTTGAATAGTGACCTATTTTAAATAGCAATAGTGTGATAGTTTCTGATGGATGTGGTGCTCAATTTTACAAAGTTGTCTCCTGTAAAGACAAACTGAAACTGAAATGTATGCAGTGTATTCTGCTACTACAGCTACTAATACTATTACTAGTACTACTAATAATATTAATAATAAATATCAACAACAACAATACTGCCTGTTACCACAGCATTAAATTAGTATGAGGTGTACTTTCTTTGGTAATTACCATCAATCATTTTACATGGACAGTTAGTGTGTTACATTAGACTGCAGTTGTTTCATATCTCTGGTCCATGTGATGTTGGGTATAGTGTTAGTTTATGCTTAGTTCATGTATATAGTTACCATAGCCTCCATGGACTACTTGAGTTCATAAGCAGGTCATGCATGTAGCCTGCAGGAGACTGGCATTTAAATGAGGAAAACAGCATCTCTGATCTCTAATTATTCTGTTTGCATGTCTCCCACAGAAACTTGAAATATGTTGGTGAAAGTGTAACTACAGCTTGACAATTGACCACTAAGGCGGTCCAAAACTAATTGCATTAAATGTACTAATGCCTTGCTTGATTGAGACAGGTTTTCCTTGCAATATTTTGCTATTGCACACCTCAGCATGCACTAAAACACTACTTTGATAAATTACAGAAACATTCTGATGTTATATTAACACAAATATTTCTAACACCTTTTTTGTTATTATTCAACTTCCCTTTTCCTTATGTCATAGAGGGAAAAAAATTCTCTCTAAAATGTGTCTTTTGTTTTGTTTGCTCTTTTTTCAGCTGATGGACATTCCTGCTAAAAGGAGCAGGAAGAGGAAGACCTTCAGTGACTGCAGCGCCACAGGAAAGTATTCGCACCCCTTGACTTTTTCCACATTTTGTTACGTTGCAGACTTATTCTAAAACCGATTTGAGTAAAGTTTTCTTTTTAAAAAAAAAATCTACACAAATTAGCCCATAATGACAAAGTGAAAACATGTTTTCAAACATTTTTTGTAAATTTATTAAAAATGTAAACATTTAAACATAATTGGTACATAAGTATTCACACCCTTTGCTGTGAGGTTCAAAATTGACCTCGGGTGCATCCAATTTCCACTGATCATCCCTGAGATGCTTCTACAACTTTATTGGAGTCCACCTGTGGTAAATTGAGTTGATTGTTCATGATTTTGAATGGCACACACCTGTCTATATAAAGACTCACAGTTGACAGTGCATATCAGAGCAGAAACCAAGTAATGAAGTCAAAGGAATTGTCTGTAGACCTCTGAGACTGGATTGTGCCAAAGCACAAGTCTAGGGAAGGATACAAAAAAATTTGGTCAGAGAGGTGACCAAGACCCTAGTGGTCACTAAGGCGGAGCTCCAGTGTTCCCTTGTGGAAATAGGACAACCATCCAGTAGGTCAACCATTGCTAACGCATTCCACCAATCAGTCTTCTATGGTAGAGTGGCCAGACAGAAGCCACTCCTCACTAAAAGGCACATGGCAGCCTGCTTGGAGTTTGCCAAATGCACCTTAAGGATTCTCAGACCAGGAGAAACAAAATTCTCTGGTCTGATGAAACCAAAATAGGACTTTTTGGCCTGAACTCTGAACCGGAATGAGGAGGAAGATGAGGATGAGGAAAGTCAGCCAGGGCCAGTGACAGGAAATACCAGGAAGAGAAGAGAAAGAGATGAATTAAATGAACTGATAAAGTAGGACATGAAATGGCAGCAGGAGGCAGAAGAGAGATAGAGAGAGAAAGGAAAGAATGGAGAAGTTTCTGGGTTTGCTGGAAAGAATGATTGAGAAACAGTGATTTTTAAAAATGTAGTTATTTTGTTTATACTTTCTGTAGCTAGTTTTGAGTTTGTGTTTGTTAAAGAAATTGTTGTTACATATTAAAATTGATTTAAAAAAAAACTTGACATCTACCTAATTACAATGTTATTATTGTACTGCTGAATAAATCTTGCTGTTCTGGTGCTGCAGACAAGGAGACACTAGACAGGAGTCCCTGGCGGTGCTGCTGGACTGGATAGAATGCCACAATAAAGACCCCGGAGTCTTCCGTCTGTGAGTGGGACATCATTTTGGGGGCGCGGGGTGCATGTCTCCACTGTCCACCACATCATCCATCAATGGGGTTTGCAGGGTTAACACAATCCGCCTGCCATGTCACTAAAAAATGTTTAAAAGTGATCCAAGAATAAAACACATTGCAAACAAAATACTACTGCACAACTTTTTGAGACAAAAAAATATCCCACCACAAACTACTTACAAAAAACTGTTTATAAAACACTTAGAATAGAAATAGCTTTAAAATGATTTACTTGCCCTCTAAAGGTAATCATGGTCAGGGAGACCCTCCTCCAGGGCAGACACCTTGGCAGACAGCTGGTCGCACCATGGAGCACCACTGACGGCCTCCAAACTGTTCTCCCCCTCATCCTCTGGCATGTCGTCCTGCACATCATCCTCTGGGGCCATGATGTCACCAGCACCCAGGCAGATGTTGTGTAAGACGGCACATGCCGTTATGACCTGGAAAAAAATAAAGAATTAATTCACTCATATTCACCATTTAACAATAATACTGTTGCGTAATGACATACCTGAGGCACAAAGGTGTGGTGCACCTCCAGCGCTTGGAGGAAGATGGCCCGGAACCTCGTCTTCATCATCTCAAAGGCACGCTCTATGATGGAGCGTGCCCTGGAATGATGGGCGTTGAAGCGTTGGGCTCCCACACCTTGGACTGGCCGCTTGTAGGGAGTGATGAGGGAGAGTGGTTGTTGGAGGCACGGGTACCCTCCATCTGCCAAGATGAAGTACCCTGGAGGAGGGTAGATGGCCCGCCTGTACAGTGGGCTGTGCCGGAGCACTCTGGAGTCATGCACCGACCCCGGCCAGCCCACGTACGTGTCAATGAAGCGGCCCTGATGGTCACAAACAGCCTGCAGGATGACGGAGGCAAACAGTTTTCTGTTCTTGTAGCACTGACCATCAGGGCCGCTTGGTGGCTTGATCTGGACATGGCAGCCGTCGATTGCTCCAGTCCTCGATTGCTAACCCTGCAAACCCCCGAGTTACTGCCGCCAGGTCGTGAGTGGTCTTAGGGAGGTAGATGACCTGATGACGAATGGCCACCACCTCCTCAGTAACAGTGAGAACAGTGCAGTGAGGCATCCCAAACACCCTTGACACCAGCTGGTATGATGCCCCACTCGCCAGCCAGAAGAGGACCACCAAGGTCTCTATTGTGGCACCCCATCCATGCCGTCTTTCTTGGTGGAGAAGGTCCAGCAGCACTGCCAAGGAGTCTCTACTCAGCCTGAAATCCTGTCTGGTGTCACCTTGTCCAAAGAAAGTCTGCAGCACCGGAACAGCAAGATTTATTCGGCAGTATAGGGGCCTGGTCTGGACAGGGAAAAGAGGGTAAGAATAGGAGGACATAAATGATTAAGAATGTTAGCCAGGGAAGTAGCACATTAGCTAGCACATATCTGCCACACAAGAAAATAATTTTACCATTGATTTTTTTGTTTATTTTTTAATAACATTATGCCATTTTGGATTACAAAAATTCTTTGGTCATTTATAAACGAGTGGATTTTAAGAATGTTAGCCAGGGGGAAGTACAACTCAGTGGCAGATGGCTAAGTGTTTGCATTTGGAGCATCCAGTTCGTTTCTGGTACCCGGTAAAGATGAGAGGAAGACGGCACTATCACTGTCCTACATAACAGCTAAGGGTAAGTGAAATATCCATAGATATATAAAGAGAAATATCAGGTTCACCCCAAAATGGGTGAACTATTGGCACCCTTTCATTCTTGCTTCACTTCCTCCAATTTGTGAGATTTTTTTCATTGTTAGCACATGGAGTAACTGTTTCATTTGTTTCTGCAATGTAACTTCAGAGGAATGACAATGTTAGCTAGCTAACAGAACTAACTGTAAGAAATCAGTTTCGGTCGAGTTTTTTGACTGGAGAAGAGGCGTCGTTTTACTACTACATATCACCCCGCGTAACGTCAGTTAGCTTCCGCCGTGACCTATGATACATTGAAACAAACTTCGCATCGCGTATAAGCAAAGATGGACGCATTTCCTAAATTAAGTTAAATTATCAATAGTGGTTATAGAAGACGAGGGGGAGAAAAGAGACCAGGACACTTTGCTGCAAACCTCCAGGTGTGCTCATACATTTGCTGCTGCAGTAGTTGGCTAGTTAGTCTACGCTTATGTATAGATAGACTTTCACAAGTAGTGGTAGCTAGCTAGCCTATAGTCCGGAAGTTGATGCTCAGCAACAATTGAGTGGCCTGAATTTGGGCAGAACTATTTGTATTGGCGGAGTCGCATAAACGATAAAATAATAAACGATAAACCAATCAGTATATCAATCAGTCATAACCTGTTATCCCTTACCGTTACTTAATAAATAGCTTAGTTTGTAAAACCGTTGTATAAAAGCAATTATCACACTTGAGGCCGTGCTGTTATATTGCAGGTGGTAATCTTCGGGCAGCGGCCACGTGACCGAATCATACCCTTGCTTGTTATAGGTTATCCATACCTATATCTTCAAGTGTAATCGCGACATGATGTAACCTCAAAACGTTTGTGTTTTAAAGGAAGCGTGTGGTTAAAATACGCCATCATTATTCTCAGTTTAGTTTTAGCCTGGTCACTAGAGTGGTCTGTTATGCAGGGACCTAAAGCAAAACGAAGATTCGTTATATTGGCTGTCGTAAAGGTCGTGTGGAGCCCGGATAGCTCAGTCGGTAGAGCATCAGACTTTTAATCTGAGGGTCCAGGGTTCAAGTCCCTGTTCGGGCGAACTGTTTTTCCCCTCACAGCTAATAGATATTTTTAAAGACTTGTCTTTTAGTTACGGGTATTTAGAGAGTCACTTATCTCATGAAAGTAGCACCACACCACAGCGCATGAACGAATCGTACAGACAAGGCGAACCAGAAAGTAAACGGCACTTCTGGCACATGATGATATGTGTTCTAAAGCCTAAAATTGCCCTAAACCTGTGCTAAACATTAACCCATTTATTTTAAAAGCTGGTCATTGGACTGAAGCTGTTATTACAAACAGTGAGGCATCACATTATCCTGCTGTTGGAGTTGTTGTTTATGAAAAGAGCAAACTAATTTGGGGATAAAACTCACTCACAAACAAATAAAAGTAACCATGTAATTTACCTGAGATAATCATGGGTATTCTCTTAAGAGAGTGACAGGGAACGCCTATAAAGCCAAGTGTTAGTACAAGTAATGGCAGCATTGAAGATATACCTGACTCACAACGATGGAGCGGATTATCCTGTTGTACATGGTTGTTTCCACCTGTCTCTGGGCCATCTATGCTCAGGTAAATATGCATGGGAGAGGTACTTAGTTATGAGTTCAGCAGAATTTGAACCAACTTGCTCTGTCTTTTTTCATAGAAATCTACGATCAAAACGCTAAGGAATCCCAGAAGCTTTAAAGGTAAATGCAATTTGGATATGCACCAAATGTTGATGGCACTGCATTACCAATTTTCATTTTGTTAGAATATTAGTTTTGTCACAAAAAAATACAGATATACTCACTGCGCCTCTTTATTTATAAGATGATCGCGCTGAGGAAAGTGATGGAACTACAATGGATGAAATCATTAAAGCGAACGAGTTCCAAGGTAAGATTCTTGTATTTCACTTAATACAGTGCAGTACACTACACACAGTACAAAATGAGGTCATGGTACCCTGACTAGCATAATTACTTTTTCCCTGCTCTCTGTCCCAGCTGCCCGGATCATAGATGGTACCACCAGTCTGAGAGAGGGAGATATTGCTGTTTCATCTGGAAGGCGCTCAAAAGTCTGCTTTGCACGGAGCTGCCTGTGGCCTAAATCAGTGGATGGGCATGTCTATGTTGCATACAGGTTCTCACCTGAGTACAGTAAGTGCTTTTTAGTGTTCTAGGTGCAAATAAATGTAGTGCAGTATAGTTTTTGATATTGAGTGACAGTACATTTAGTTATTTACAACTTGTCCGTGCCTTGTCTGTTCTATCTACACCATTAAACAGCTGAAATGGAGAGGAAAGTGATAAAGAAAGGCATGGAGAATATAGAGAAGGGTACCTGTGTTCGGTTTGTTCCCCGGACTCATCAGCGAGACTACATCGACATCCAGCCAAAGTCAGGGTGAGAGCAGTTGTTTGAAGAGTTTGATTCCAAAACTGGATATTCTTCACTTCAAAAAGTGACTCCTTTGTTGTTAAGATGATTTGCAGACATGAAGGAATGTGAAATGTTATTATGTTGCCACCTGTATTTTAAATATAGAGGTAATGAAAAGCAGCAGTGGAAATGGAAATGGAAACAGTGTTCCAATCAATTATTACAGGATCTTTACTTTGCTGCTCTGTTACTGCAGTAGTCTCACATCTATAAATTATTGTAATAGTATAAATAGGTATTTATTAATCCAGGTGTTGGTCTTACCTTGGTGCGCGTGGTGGAAGACAGACAATATCTCTGCAGTCCCCTGACTGTGTCCGAGTTGGAGTGACTTCCCATGAGCTCATGCATGCCCTGGGCTTTGTGCATGAACAGTCCCGGGCTGACCGGGACAAATATGTCACCATCATGTGGTCAAACATTTGGAGAGGTAATGTGCAAGGGATGGGAAGGGCAAAGGCACTGGGGAGAGTTTACTTAAAATAATAAACTTGATTTCTATAGCAAATCTCAAAATAAGGTTACAAAAATGCTTAACATGGTTTAAAAACAAAACAAAAATTGCAATGGCTTTGTCTGCTTATAAAGATGTATTTTTGTCCACTATCCAACAGATCGTGTGAGGAACTTTGAGAAATTCAAGACTGACAATCTGGATCTGCCCTATGACTTCGGCTCCATCATGCACTTTGGAATGTAAGTAGGATCAGTTTGGTTTAAATTACTAAATTATGATCTTGTAAAATGGCTAAGATCTTGCTTCAGTGAATGGCTATCCAAATAGTACATTAAATACAAGTTACTTTACAATTTGTTATCTTGCCATGATAGTGCCTAATATGGATTTTTTTTTTTGCAAACTTTGAGCTGAATCATTGTTTGGCACAACAACATTTTGATGTGTATATCTTTAGGTACGCCTACTCTGAGGATGGACAGCCAACCATTGTTCCTAAGAACAACAGGGACGTGAAGCTTGGCCAGGCTTCCACTCCCAGCCATATTGATAAATTGAAAATCAACAGGCTTTACAAGTGTGGTTCGTATCAAACATCCTAAATAAACATAATGGTATGAGTACTGTGTGTGATTTATTGTAATATAACATATAGTCTTGGACTGGCTACTACTAGATATACATTATAACATGGTTGACTCTGTCTGTTCTGTTTCTTTCCTCAGGTGACAAGGATGAATACTGAGCAAACTGAACTGAAACAGCAGCTTCTGAAAAACTGTTGTCAAATCATGGAAATATTTTCAATAAAGATTCATTCAAACTTTCCAACTGCACTTTCTCTGTGTAAATGCAATCATCATAGTGTTTGAATACAATATGCTCCTTATCTTGACGAGTTTGAGAACAGGAGTGGGTGTGCAAACCTGTGGTATAGTTAAGGTTGGAGGGTCAGAGAACAAGTAGCATCCAAATGTCCTTACTTCCACTTACATATGAGCATGAATCATTTCATAAAGAAATCGGTAAGTGAGTACTTGAGCATGCAAGAATGTAATGCCACATTAGTCTTTTTAGATAAATAAACTGACTGAGATGTAATACTTGAAGTAGGAAATAAAAGCATGACGCAATGAAGAAAGGTAGATTGTGGAGAAAAATAGTGGTGGGTCAGATTTAACCATACAGAGAGAATAAAACATACCTGCATTAAAAGGTGCTGCCAGTGGAATAAAAAGACTTGAAAGTATCTTCATATTAAACCACCTAGTCAAATGTGGAAGAAATTCTTACAGTCTTAATGTTCCCACATTCTGTAGTAACAGAGGAGAAGGCATTTCTTCAACTGTGCTGACGCAAAATATTCTTTCCCTAGTCATCACCCTTCAAATTGGCCCCTTGGTAGAAATAGAAATAATGTTTGGAGAAGTATAAGGTTTTTGTTTTATATATTTATGTATATGGCAAAATGATTGCTGTCAACATAGTTCTAAACTGATAGTTCATCACAAAATCGCAGGTTGCCACTTGAGTCAGACACAAATTGATGGTCTGTTGGACTGGGTGGACAGTTATTCTCCTGACAGCAACTGCTGAGTTGTTGCTCATCCAACAAGCAAAACAGCTGTAAGTGTCTAATTTCTGAAAAGTGCTGAATCTTACATGTGCTAAAGTACAGGGCACAACTGGAGGTCAGCATCAGGACCACCTGTTATGGATCAGCAGTGGACTCTTGGTAATTACACACATTGCATGATAAGGGGTCTTGATCATGATTCACGGCAGAACATGTATCCAATCAGTATTGAGCACCGAGGGAGAAGTGGGTATATAGATCTGGTGCAGGTGAGTTCATTTAGCTCTTGTGTTAAGAAGACAACAGGCAGAGACTTGTACACCAAACTGAACCAAAGCAATGCATTCTGCCATGATCCTTCTGGGTATCTTGTTTGCCATGCTGACCCATACGTATACCCTACCTGTCAAGGTCAGTACTGAGAAATTATCTGTTACAGGATATGCCCCATTTAGTCTTAATGTGCTTTAAAATCAAATATATAAATATATATTTTTGTATTGTAGAATTCAACTGGGGTGCATGAGGGGAAAGTGAGGTTGAAAAGAAAATACTCAGGTGGGTTCTTGGAGGAATTTGGAGATGTTGCTCTTTCATGGTAACGTATAAATGCACTTTATCATGCAAGTTAATGCTATGCTTATCTACATTTTAATAGCACTGTTCATTTTAATAGCTCTGTTCATTGGAAATTATGTCTGTGTCGCAATAAAGGGGATTACTTCTTTTCTCAAACTAGAGTACAGTATGAACTGACATGTTTAAACCTAACTGTGCTTTCTCTCTCATTTTTCTTTGTGTTCAGAGGAGTATTTAGATCGTGACAATATGAATGCAATGGACAAAATCCTGGAAGCCAACCGCAGTAAGTGAGCTGTATCATCTAGAGAATAATATTGATTCAAGTTACTGGGTGTATTTTGAACTACATAAACTATTTTTCTCACCAGGGCTGCGAACCCCCAGAGGAATATCACTGAGGGAGGGGGATATTGCCAGCTCATATGTACGGAGCGCCATTACCTGCCCTGGCAATGCCTGTCTGTGGCCTAAATCAATTGATGGATTTGTTTATGTACCTTTCATCATGTCTCCACTATACGGTATGCATCCACAGAACCGTGAAGCTCATATATTTTTGTCTGATTAACTTAGTTTAGAGCTTGCATAATGTATTTTGATCTGCCCCAAGATTCACAATCAATCAAAGGGTTCAATTCTGATTTTTCCTTTTGCATATTTTTGATGATAGACGATATGGACAGAATCACAATAGAAACTGGGATGCAAGACATCTCTTCAGGAACATGCATCAAATTTGTTCCACGCACTCATGAAGCCAACTTCCTTGACATTCAGCCTCGATATGGGTGAGAATGACCGCTGCATATGTCCTTTACATGCATTGCATACAGAAACCTTTCCAACTCTCTATGTGTTGCATTTGCATAGTAATGTCATGTTTGTAATGGACATGTTGCTGCTCTTGTACCCCAAGCTGCTGGTCCTTTTTAGGGCAGACTGGAGGAAGCCAGACTGTGTCACTGCAGAATCCTGGGTGCATGTGGTCAGGAGTGGCCGCCCACGAATTCATGCATGCTCTTGGATTTGTACATGAGCAGTCTCGCTCAGACCGAGACCACTATGTCTCAATCATATGGAAAAACATTATGCCAGGTTGTGATGAATGATGAATTCTCAACATTATTTTGTTGTTTCCATGTTGAAAATCATGTTTGTAGTATTTCCCTTTTTCCCTAGCAAGTTAACTTACATTTGTCCTTCATTTCTTGTGCTTTAACAGACCGTATACACAACTTCAGGAAGCAGGTGACAAACAACCTCAATACTCCATATGACTACAGCTCTGTCATGCATTATGGAAGGTGAGCTTCAGCTGTATAAAAAATAATTAGAGGTCATATTTTTCTTTGGTCTCCCTACACCACATACTCTGTATTTTGTAATGCAGGTATGCCTTCTCTGAAGATGGTGGACCAACAATTATCCCCAAGCCAGATCCTTACATTCCCATTGGCCAGCGAGATGGACCCAGTGTTCTGGATCTCCACAAAATAAATATGCTATATAATTGTGGTTGGTGAACTCACACATATACCGTCCATGGCTGACATTTTATTTAAAAAACAAAACAAAACAAAAAACTCATTCATTCATTCAAAATGAATGATTGCTTTTTTTCTAATATCCCCATAGGTTCCATGGAGTAAGTGGATGCAGAATGTCGACATAAACTCAAAACTTGTTTGTTAAGGACTCCAAACTCAGAAATATGCAACTATCGTGACAAATGGACTGATACATTCTGTGATACTCTGCTGTCAAGTTAATTACTTTCTACAGATGTGGAAAGTAATTAACTATAACTATTGTTCTTCAGTAGATTATATGAGCAGCCCTACTTCCTGAGCAGGTTAAATTCAATAATCCTTGTATTCATCTTGTCATTCATTACACAAATTCTAGTGTGTACTTTCATTTGACTAATGTGTTAACACTAATAGTTTTTGTGTCCAATAGAGTAGTGACATTCCAGAGTAAATTCTAGTGTTATGAAAATGTAAACATTTTTCTGACTTTGAATGGATAATGAAAAACCAAAGACATTGCCAAGGCTAAGCCAAAATAGGTAAATAAAGTAATTTGTGATTACTATGTCACCTATGAATAAAACTATCATACAAAGTGAATTACAGGAGCAATTGCATTACAGAATCAAAAGGTGTACTTGATGAATAAAATGATTATTGTTGTGTATTTAGCTAGGCTGATACTCGCAAGTATACAATATGTGTCTGCAGCTGTCTATTAGATACCTATCACTTTCTTACCCCTAGCAGTCTGTATCCAATTGTGTTTCTTTCTCTGCTTCTGACTTTAAAAAATACAATAAAAAAGGAAGAAATTATCTGCATAATCCATGTTTTTGTGACATTTTTTGTGACATATTTCTTATAGAAATGGGCAACAAATGTACAAATATTTTACCATGGTCATTCTTATATTACTCTGAGCTGGAGTGCATTCAGGATTATTCAGCATCAGTCCTGGATCCTTTTCAGGCCAGGGCAATGTAATGATACATGGCAGATCCCTTTAGCAGCTTTCACCTGTGTCTAACTATTATAGTACATAGTCACAGTTTTGTAAAAACAGAATGAACAGATAATTAATGTATGTCTCATTCTCAGTGAAGACCGTCCCTTCTGACACTGTACCTTGTAAATGTCAGGAATAAGTCAAATCAAACCAAAGCAAATAGTTTTCTGCAAGGTGCTTTCTTCTTTCTCTGATCCTTCACAACCCAGTTAGCAGCATCTTGCTGCAAGTGAATATGCTAAAATGATATCCATGAAGACATCTATGTCCTTCCTCTCAGTCTCCTCTTCCCCATGATCCTGGCTGTTTCCCACTGCTTTTTACTATCTAAAATGAGCAAGTGGTGAAGGAAGTTGAAGGAAAAGTTAGAGTGATGAATAAGTAAGGAAAAGGGAGTAGGACTTGAGCATTACCATGCAGTGGGCTTGACAAATCACAGATAATCTTTCATACATTGCTTATGTAGATGATATGTGCAAAACAAAAACGCTTATTTTGAAAAGGATGATTTTATTGGGTCTAAGATTTAAACAAAGCAAAACAAACAACAAAGGGTAAGAAAGCAGAATTTGGAATAACCATCACTGATGTGTCAATATTTTAATATGTAGGCCCAAAACACTTGCATTAAAAATATGCTGCATATAAGCTCCTTTCTCAGCGGCTTCAATATAATTAGGGAGTGCCAAACAATACAAGCAGTAGGCTATGTCCTACAACTCTGTTATCTACTATTTAACTATATATTTATTAACGAATACTGACATAGGCTACACTGTTATTATAATACAGGAGTGGGGACTTGAATGGAATTCAATTACCTCATAAAAAAAAATCAACAATTTAGAGAACAGCTATGATTTTTATTTATTTATTTATTTTAAATGTCAAATCTGTGGAGATTGTATAAAAGAAGTAAAGACGGGGTATAAACACACCCAGCTTTGTCTGCCCTAATAGGTCAGAGCAAAAGTACAGACTGTCTACCAAGAGAAGATACGAAAGTTCTCTCCAACCAATCAGAAGAAGAGAGTGGTTACGCTTATGCCCATCCCATTTCATTAATCTACGTTTTCTATTACCCCTTTCCGCCAAGACTGGACAAAGCCGAGCTCCCGCTCTAACCTCTTGAGGAGGAGCTTATCGTCTTGGGCTCGTGCTGCTCCACCACTTCAGAACGCAGAGCACACAGGTCGTAGCGTTAGCTGCGTAGCAAGGCGTTAGCTAAAATTAAACTTACTATTGTATTAACTACTCCAAGACATGAGCGATAACGAGAAAGGTTATGGCGAGCGGGTAAGTTGGAATTTTACAAAGGCCTTTGTTTCTGTTTGTTTTGTCCAACAATATTTTCTTTCTCTTTCAGTTGGATGAAATTTAACTGGGAACACTTTTATGCTGTATTGGCTAATGCTGGTTAGCTAGCTAACGTTGGATAAAAACTCAAATAAAAACAGTTACGGAATCCCCAGCTGTTTGTAAAGGCGTAATGCAGATAGGGAGAATTTGATAGAACTGGGTAAAAATGCATAATCTTGGTCTAAATGTGCCCCGGTACGTTTAGCAGCTAACTAATGTTAGCTTAAAACGTTGCTCGCTAGCTAGGTCGCTAACGTTAGCTTATTAATCTTCGCAGGCCTAAGGCCCAGTCTGTCGAGGAAATTTAACGTCAAGTAGTAGCCAACAAATTTATGATTACCCTACTCATGGTAACTTCTGCGGGATTGTTTTTCAGAATGTTGTAAATTAGAAGGATAACGCTAGTTGGTAATTTGATTTGCAAATATAATTTCAACAACGTTTGCTAATAGGTTAGCAAACTAGCCAGACTGGTTAATGAGCTTAAGGATAATTCAGGGAGAAGTCCGTGAAGAAACTATGAGGAAATATGCGGGACAACTTAAATGTTAATTGAACATAAGTTAATTTTAATGATTGATTGACCTAAGTTTAATACTGAGTGGAGTTTTAATGTGATCAGATAGAAAGCTGTTCTGGCCTCTCTCGGCGTGCAGAAGCTTGTGTCAATCAACTTGAACATTATATCAACAAAGGGCCGGCATGCTTTGAATTTCAAGCCCACCTCTAACAGCCCCAAGACCTCTCTGTGGCTAATTTACATTTCATCGCGACCATGCAAGACGGGAGTATTGATAGCATGCCATGCTGCACGAGATGGCTTAGAAAAACAGTTCTGAGGCAAATCCTTCCTTAGTAAGAATATGCAAAATAGATGTGATGTTTGGGGGTGGGGTAGTTTCCCTGCAAAGTTTGATTTTGATGCTAAAAAGAGCTTTGTATAAGAAACTACTACATGTTCACCATTTGTCCTACTGCTCAAGCTCCACTCTCTCAAACCATCTAGCATGCACAGGCCAAAATAAGATTGATTTGTATGACAGACATTCAAATCAAATGTGTGAACACCATGGTGTCTGTTGAGGTTGTCAGAGGCAATCCTGCAGTCACCACAGGCTCACAAAGAATTGAGGTTCTGCAGAAGGGCAAATGACCTTTTTTTAAGTAGTCAAATTCTGAGATGTACAAAGAGTTGGTTTTAACAATGGAATTAAACCTCACAGCTGTTTTCTATTTATTCACTGAGGAAGGCATCGCGTCAAAACCTGTTTTCAGCCAGTTGCGTCTGGCTCCACAGTATAAGGTTATACTTGCTGTGGAAGCCAATCTTGGCAGGTTCATACAGACAACAAACACTTGTACTGAAAAACAAACTAGTGCACTGGCTTTGGGCTTTGCCGTGTGCATCGCTGGCTTCCTCACTGAAATAGTCAAATTCTTTGCACACCAACATTCACTGAAAGACTGCCTGCAGTTGGTCTCTTGATTGCTTATTTTTCAGTGTGGAAGTTTCTTGGTTTCCTTTCCTGATTCATTGCCTTTGTTGACACTTAAATGCTAGCATCTTGTGGTCAAGTCTTTCAAAACAAATCATTCGGAGACTCAGCTTATTTAACTTTTATCTGACCTAAAAATAAAAGTTGTTAAATCCTCACATTTCCACAGTTTTCATTGTCCATCTGAGTTTTTCACTATAATTTGTGTTTTCAGAGGTCAGTTGCCTTTTTAATCTTAATACGTCCCCCACACCTCAGTGGTGTGGAGCATAAACAGACGAATAATACAAAGCCATAATGAACATGCTGTACGAGGCAGCATGTTCAATTGTATTCATGCTTTAGGCAAGGTTGTACTTAATATATCAACAACTAATGTGCTGAAAATTTGCTCCCAAGGTCTTGCATTCGTCATATTTGCTTAAAAGATGAGCATAAATTCAAATGAAGATCAGTGATGTTGTGAGGCTGTTGGGGTTATCTCAAGCCCAGATTTATAAATAAAGTGGAATTTTTGTATGTGGGTTTATTCTTGAATAGATATTGTTCACATAGCATATATTTGTTAAATGAAATGTATACAAAATTAACATTTTTGAGTTTAATTTTTGTGTTTTGTGCTTTGAAAGACTCCCATGCATGTCATTAGATCTCAATAACACATTTAAAGTTTAATGAGGGTGCAGTTATGATTGTAGTCATATATTCTTCATCCTTTCTTTTTCATAAAGGTTAAGGTTGGACGAAGAAAAATGCGGAAGAAGTCTCATGTCCAGTTTATTTTGAATAATATGAAGCTCAGATGTGTGAAGCTGAATTTGTGAATGCATGCTAAAACATGACGAGGGAAGAAGTATGGGCAGTGAGAGATGGGGGAAGTAAGAAGAAATAAGGCATTTGAAGAAAGAAGAATTAAATGAAGTAATGAAGTTACACAAATGAAGTTCAGGAAGTAATCGGGCATAAGGTCACTGCGCTAAGTAATTTCTAGTCTTTCTCAAATGCGTGCATGTTCTTTTTATTGAATACAATGTACATTATTTTAAATTATTTAATTTTTGATCAGCTGATAACTTCTGTTTATTCATTACCTTGTAATTTGCATAGGCTACTTTAATAATACTACTGTCATTCTATTCATGACTTCTTCAAATAGCATTAACTGCATTCCTAAATCCACTAAAATTCTCCTCTTTGCTACATTCCTCACAGAATATCCTAAATCTTTACTGTATTGTAGTGTAATGGAAAATTTCCAAGCCTTTTCTCTCATTGGTGCTAATAAGAGGCCTGTTGGTGTGTGTGTGGTTCATTCAGGAGTCTCGCTCTGCATCCAGGAGCGCGAGTGCCCGGGGCTCAGGGAAGTCGGCGAGCCGCTCCCCGGCCCATTCACCTGCCCACTCCAAGGATGGCTCCCGGCACTCCCGTTCCAAATCTCGGTCTCGGTCCAGGTCCAGGTCTGGGTGAGTGAAAGCTAATTTGTTGGAAGGGGAATGGTGCATGAATCTAATCTAATGAAAAAAAAATTTAACAATTGAGGTGCCCTTGCAGAACAGAAGATGGAACTTTAATAATAAAATCTCATTGTAGCCATCATTTCAGTTAAGAGTTGATTTGAGTGACAGCTAATTTCATTATAATCAGGTGTATTTATTCTCGGCTACTTCAGGATGAAACTTGCCTTAACCAAATGATAGATAGGATATGTAGATGCAAGGCTCTCTCATGAAGCAGTTGTATTAGACTAAGGGTATGAACATATGTAGTGTTTTTTTATCCCCCCAAATGACACCATGTCTTTTTACAAAGAATCCTAAGGGAATCAACTGTATATGAAAGAAATCCTCGGCCTGGTGCTACTAGAGGTTGAAAACAGCTAAAAAAATTTGTAGAAAAGAGCTATGATGTCAGCTTATTAATATGAACCCACAGGCCTTTACTGCCAGTTGCAGCTCCCTCCTCATCAGTGTCTGCCTCTAAAGCCAGCAATAAGTCAAGCAACTTCTTCCTTGTGCTCTCAGCAGCACTGTTTATCCTTAAAAACGCTACGTGTTCACACCCTAATATAATAAAATCACTACATATGAAAGCATAAGTGTACTATAACAATTATCTCTTCTTTCAATACAGGTCTCATTCCCACCGTGGCTCTCGGAGACACTACAGTCGCTCTCGCTCCCGCTCAAGGTCCTATCGCCGTCGCTCTCGCAGCAGGTCCTATAGTGGAGAACGTCGGCGCCGGAGCCATAGCCGTTCACCCATGTCCAACCGCCGCAGGCATATTGGCAACCGCGTAGGTGTTCATGACACTAATTAGCACAGGATGTTCATAGAAAAACACCATTTTGTTATGGGTATTGGTGAAGGACTTATTGTCCACTTGTTGCTTGTCTGATAAAACCAGGGGCTAAATTAAGACAACCACTTTCTTCAATCCTTTGAACTGCAGGCTAATCCAGACCCTAACTGTTGCCTGGGAGTGTTTGGCCTGAGCCTGTACACCACAGAGAGGGATCTGAGGGAAGTCTTCTCCAAGTATGGCCCCCTGGCAGATGTGTGTATCGTCTATGACCAGCAGTCCAGGCGCTCCAGGGGTTTTGCTTTCGTTTACTTTGAGACCAGAGAAGATGCTAAAGAGGTGTGAGGCACTATCGGACTTGTTTGTGGAATTTGTCTTGGGTCTACAAAATGTGATGTGTGCACAGGTAATCAATATGTTTATTTTTTGTCAGGCGAAGGAACGAGCCAATGGTATGGAACTGGATGGTCGAAGAATCAGAGTGGACTTCTCCATCACAAAAAGACCCCACACCCCAACCCCTGGAATCTACATGGGCCGGCCCACATAGTGAGTTATATGAAGACTACTGAGTGTTTATACTGACCAAACAATGGGAGCACAAACATTCTATTTAATAATGACACTCTGATGTGGGATACCTTTTTTTGTTTTTAAAGGCCAATGTCCACTGCAGAGCGTATGTGTTGTGGCTCTGCTGCGGTCATGTCACATCTGGGTCATATATGCGATGTTCACAGCGCAGCTTGTGCAGAGGGTTGACAGTCAGACTTTAGTTCGTTTGGGGGTTAAGTTAGTTTGTTTGGGATGTTTTTTCCTCAGTAATTTTTGTTATTTACCTCTGTTCTGGCAACCAAGCGTCAACCAGAGTGTTGACGCTTATTTTAAATATTTGAATTGATGTCGCCTCATATTTTGTTTCGTTTAGTGGCATTAATCAGAAAAGTGAACTCCCACAACAATAAAAAGTTAATTTATATAGTAATTTATTGGCACAAGACCGATAATAAACTAGGCTACAGAGAAATCTAATCCAGGTTTTTTTAAAAAAAGAAGAAGAATGCTAAAATATTGTGAAAATGTCTAATATTCCTATTGTATAGTACAGGAACTGGAAGTCTGTGCTCAGTTTACAGAAAGTGTGTATCACCTAAGGCTGCAACTAATTATTTTCAGTGGCATTTAATCTGCCATTTTTTTCTATTAATCATTTAGTCTCTTAAGTGTCAAAAATAATGACAAATGCTTATCCATTACCAGAGCCATTACTAAAAGTGATGTCTTAAAATTTCTCCTTTAATCTAAACAGCAGCCCCACTCCCCCTCCAGAAAAAGTATCCAAAGTATCCATTTTATAATGATATGAATGGAGTAAAGTAAACCAGTCTTAGCATCTTGGGGATCTTAGTAAAGCTATCAAGATTCAATATTTCTTTATTGTTAATTCTCAATATACAACTATACAAGAGTAAAATTCTTTGGTTTTGGCTCCTTGCAAAATCAGCAAATATATTTTTTTATTTTTACTTGATATCAAGGGCTAAAAAAATACTTGAATGAATTATATAAATATATATTATGTATTTATACACCCAAAAAGCCAAACCTGTCGGGGTTGCACATTATGGACACACATCCGATGGACATTAGCCTTTAGGTCTGCTAATCAACCAGAGTAGTGAATTGTTTCAGAACTAATTTATTTAATTTATCGTGATTTTTGCTAAAATGTGGTTCACCAATAGCTTTTTGGGCTACACCACAATTTCCATAAAATTTAATGTATTCCTTTAAAGACATTTTTATCTTTTTAAAGAGTTCTGTATCAATTTTAAGTCACAATTCGTCTGAAATGGAAATAGGTGAATAAATAAATGTGCATGGTACAGCAATCCCTTTGGAAATGCCCATAAAATGGCATATATGGGAATATACTCATATATGGCAATTGTAAAATGTTAACATATGATTTTCCCAGTGTAACATATTTTGCTTTCATTTAAAAATTGTTGTTCTCAAGCAAATCCCTTCTTTCATTAAGGAAACTGGGGAGGCTTGGTAGGAGTTCTGGCCTGACCATGTAGAGCACCTCCTAAAGCCATGAACATACTGAGCCAATTTGGTTTGCAAACAGTGGTCAACACAACTGATATGCATAAAATAAATAGGAGACATAAAAACATAAGCATACAGTAGATGTCATTATAATAAAAGTTGCAATGAGCTATAAAAGCAGAGTCCATCAGTCCTTTGTTAACATGTGTGTGTGCCATAGCAACTAGGCCTACAGCTAATCCTGAATCATCTTCTTCTGGTCTAGTGGTGGAGGCGGGCCGAGTGGTCCACGGCGCTACTCGCGTGACTATGACCGTGGGTATGATCGTGGCTATGACAGAGGCGGCTACGATCGCTATGACGACAGGGAGTACTACAGCAGGTCATACAGGTGACTATCTCATTCTGCGGATTATTATCAGAAGAATGGATTCTTAAGTTGTATGCACTGCTAAATTCTGCTGATTGGACAAACCAGTGTAATAGAGAAAACTTGAGGGTCTTGTGTTGTCTTGTTTCAGAAGGCGGTCTCCTTCACCATACTACAGAGGAGCTTACAGATCTCGGTCCAGATCACGGTCCTATTCCCCCCGTAAGTTCCATACAAATTTTTAAAAAATGTTTTATAACAGCTGGTTACAGTAAAGCACTCAACAGGCTGCAGTGTTGTCAGGTTTGCTGAGTGACTGTTTTATTTCACAGGTCGCTATTGAACATTGGTGTCAGCATTCCCTTCCCTTTCCAAACACATGGTGAGACTGTTTCCGGGAAAAACCTTGATTGACTTCAGGATAGATGTTCTTTATTAAGATGACCTTTTGTCAGCAAGTGGACATGACCAATATGTGTACTTGTATATTAAGATCAGTTGTTAAGTGGTGTGTCATTTGAAATGGCTTGAGCTGTCCTCATATTTTTAATTTTAAATGTATGGACCACATATTCCATACATGTTTTGTATACAGATTTTTTGTGAGTGTGAGAATCAATCTTGTATGAGATTAAAGGAAAATGCAAATGTTTTTTTCCACTTTGACTCATGTCCCTTATTACCTCTTCTATGATTTCTGTGGACCATTTCCTGTTGCAATGTAATGTTTATAATTTTAATCAAGGCCTCTTTAATCCCCCAGTCTATAATAGCTGCACTCAGCTGAAAAAAACTGTTGTACCACCATTGGCTTTGTTTATATAATGATTAATTCACTTAAAAATTTTGTTTTACACCCTGAAATACATTGTCTGACCTTTTTAATACAAGTTCTGATTTGACAGCAAATCTTATGAACATGTATTTTGGGCTTAAATTTTTTTTTCTTGAAAATGTTTCAACACTGGAGCAAAAACTCTGGAAAAAGGTTGCAGTCGACAAACTAATTTCCTTAAAAAATTATGTAATTTTATTCAAAGTTTTGATGGTCAAATAATTTGTATCTTCAAGGGTCATGTTGTGTTTGGTCACAAAAGTGTAAAAAAATGAAGTGCTGCCAGACTCAGTTTTCAGTTCAAAGCTTTGGATAAAAAAATGAGTAAATGATAGAGCCTTGCATAAAGAAAGAACAGCTTGTTTTGTCAAGCTTACTTGAAATACAGATAATTAGTTGAGGACACTCAATGTGTTAACTAAATGAAGTAAAACGCAACATCAGCTGCCTTATGTAATGTGTATTTAAGTTGAATTAACTTGGGGATACATGGGCCTAAAAGTTTGTTGGCTTATATGTGGATGGTTACTACATTGTTACTGGCTTATCAAATAATTTATCAGTCATTTGTCTGTGCACACCAGAGAGTGAGTGAAAATCTTGGGTTGCTTGCTCCTCAACAATGAATCTGTATATAATATAAACATGTAACTATTCTAGTGTAATTAAGTCTATAGTGTAATTAGTCTGTAATATAATCCAATCTAATATAAACATTTACCACTGTATACATATGACAGCAGACACAATAGACTGATAATCATATGCAGTAGACAAGATGCTGACATACTGTGTAATGTAGTGAAATGAGTCAAGTGTGAGGTGACAGTGATAGTTCACATTATACTTGCAGGTGCTAAAACAGGCAGTGAAGTGACACTGATAGTGCAGGATTGTTATAACAAGTAGCTGCCTGTCAGTAAATTTCCTGCTTATCTAGCAATAATAATGGAAATTACATATAGTGAAACTGAAAGCCAGCAACAATCAGGTTTAAACTGAACTTCAAACTTAACAAGGAAATAAAAATGACTTATCTACTTAAACATTACACAATGCATTGTTGCTGACATTCTTAAAAGTCTTTGAACATTAGAAACATGACAATAACTAATAAAAAAGATAAATGAGCGCATAAATCAAGCTCATTTGACTTAGTGTATTATTTTAACTCTTCATTGTCACTTGCTAAGAGGCATAACAAGCTCTGCCCTACCCAGACCCTGTGAGAGACTGTTGGACAACATCTACCCCTACTGGTCACAAACTGGCTCCAACAGACATGTGACAAGCTGTGTGTCCAGTGCCGTTACTTTTGCACACTATTTAAAATAATTCATAGAGGAATGATTCTGTGGGACAGAAATAAAAGATTGTAAACATTTTGTATACTGTTTGAAAAGGAAAGTTTATCAAAGTTTATTGGGAAAGTAAAAAATATATAAATTAAAATAAAGAAAAAAATGTTGCAGAGGGATATATAGACAGATAAAACCAGTATAACTAATAGTTACCAGATAATACAAGTCTTGCAATCCTGGTAATTTTTTTTTTCTTTTTCTTTTTTTTTTTTTTTTCAAAATGTATGGCTCAGATGAGCCAAACACATTTTCATTCACAACCACCAAGTCACACACAACTTGGAATTACATAAGACTGTTTTCCTATTCAAAGTATTATGATATACAGCAAGTATTCATGTTTGTTGTTGTTGTTGTCGTTTTTATGAACAGTTCTCAGTGCTCCTCAAATACTCCATTCCCTCCAAGTTAAGATTTATAAATTATTTTGGACAGCTGCATGATCTGTACTCTTACCAAGAAAATGGCATATGTATAGGAACTGATATACATATTGAGTTAATTTATTTGACAGAAAATAAAAATTGTAAAAAAATAAATAAATAAATAAAAATCTGGTATCTCAAAATGTGGTAATTTTGAGAAGAGTTCACACTGGATGCAGTTATTCAAATCATAAATCTTGATCCTAACTAGTATGAATTTTGTAATGATTTCTGTGCAGTCAGTGAAATCTGACATGACTGGATGTTTTATTAGGGAACAGGTCTGAATGGGTCTCAGCTAGTGGGTGGAGGAGGACGACGACGAGGAGGTGGAGGGGAGGTGCAGCGCTGTGTTGGCCTGTCAACAGAAAAGTAACTAAAGAGCTGTTTTGTAAATAGGCCACAGCTCGAACATTCCTCTGTTCACACTCTGATGTAAACAAGAAGGGGAATGAAGCTGGTCACTTCTGCTACTGGCACTCTCTCTTCAACAGTAGGGTGGCAGTAATGTTCCAAGGCATCGGCAAGTCACATGTAGAAACAACTCAAGTGGAGGACTGCAAGGCTCCTCCCCTTTGAGTGCTAGTGTAGGTAAAAGACTAAACATCCATGCATGACCACTGCACCCTGGCCTGAGGCCCTGCAGCTATATGAATCACCCCCTCACAATAATAATCCTTTCCTGTTCCAATTAGACACTTTCCTCCCCAAATTCCGCGTCGGTTTCGTTTTATTAGGCTACCATTTCTATGACAAAAGGTCATGTGATTTGAGGAGAAGGCATGGGTACACTAAGGCTCAACCCGAAAAGGGGAAATACTCTGTGACACCATAGGTTGTCTATACGGGCTGAGGCTGGCTGAGTGGCACTGCCCATTATGAAGGCTCGGCTATAATGAGAAAGCACCCTCACTTACTGACCCAAATGAAATAAGTGCAAGTGTCAACTCGCCTCTGTTGATCTTTTTTTTTTTTTTTTTTTTTAATAACTTTGACATTGCACAACTTGATCAATTGACATAATTCACGTGGTACAACACAAATTGAAATTGCGATCACGTTAATAACAACGTTTAAACGGCCTTCGATTTATGCCATAGTGCAATGACGCCCTGGTGTGGTCCCGGGACCTCCAGGGGCCCCTGAACAGGTTCCAGCAGGTCCCCAGCAGACGAGAAAGAGTTAAATTTCATGAGGGTTTCCTGAGAAATCAGCACAGTGAGCAAATGTATGAGGACGACAATAGTGGTTTTAGGTTTCACTTTCCTTATTGTTGTTATCACCCCACCTTGCAACGTAAACAATTATGCAATACCATGCTAAATATTACAAAAGCATGAAAATGTTCTCGGATGGGGATTCCTATAGGATCAAATGTTATCAAATAGGCGTCCCTGGACTAATGAGGATGCATCTCGGCGAGGTTTGGACCCCCTGCCTACACCTACTCTAATCCATATTCCGGTGTTGCTCATAAATAAATAAAAGTCCAACTGTGGGGATCAGTGACACTGTTTGGTCCTACAAGTACAGTGACAACGACATGATTTTCCAGACAGTGGTCTTTTCATTTCCCTGCCTACAGAGACCCAAGGCACGGCCCTTATTATGATTTGATGAAATAACCCCTCTGCCTCCTTTTAGCCCATCCCTTGCTGAATGTACCCAATGATCATCATGCCACTTTCATATCCTAGTACACTTTCTATACTGAAAACCGCGAGTGATCCGGCCCACATGCACCTCCAAACATTTTTTTTCTGATATTTTAAGGGAGATTTTATTTAGAGGCGGTGCTTGCTGGCTCCAGAGTAGCGTCGTAACGACACTTTTTTTCAATCCCTGTTAAAAGAGTTTGACCAGGGGCAGAGTTGGTGCTGGGGGGTCGCCTAGCCTAGTATTTCCTGGGGGGTGACTTCTGTTTTTTTCAGCAAGATTTTTCTATTTTATTTTTTATTTTATTTTTATTATTATTTTTCTACTTCTCTGAATATCGTCTCTCTCTGTGAGATTTGAAACCCTTTCGAGATTTTTCCTTTCAGATCATGAGCAAACTATATGTTGGGAATTTAAGTCCTTCGGTCACTGTCGAGGACTTGAAGCAGCTCTTTGGGGAGAGGAAGCTGCCAGTGGCCGACCAGGTCCTACTGAAATCCGGCTATGCTTTTGTGGACTTCCCCGACCAGAACTGGGCCATAAAGGCTATTGAGACTCTTTCTGGTAAGTGTGGATTTGATAACTACACGGGTGATGCTGCGGTGACAGAAAAAAATTTCACAGCCAGTCCAAACTGGGCAGGTTAAAACACAATAGATTGGGACAGAAATGTGAAATATTAATCATTGCCTTGCCCTGTATTTTTTGCTCGGGACAGTGTTGGGGTTTGCGATCACATCAGTGCCATCAGAGTTTAGATGAACGCTCAGTCATCATGGTCAAACAAAAATTGGGTAATTTATAGATCACAGGACACACTCAGGGCTTTAGAGCCTGTATGCCTAAAGAAAACACGACTCGTCGTAACGCAATTAACGCGCATAATAACCTATATTTTGGAGATTCCGATACTGTGGGGCGCTACTTTGCAATCACCCACTGGAATGTATGGGATGGTCTGATGGTTCGGGTAGGCATAATTATTTTTCACTTATTTTTTATCTTGATTTTATTGAAAAGAGCAGACCAAAGGAACCGGAAAAAACTTGTCAAAACCATGTTCCTATGATGTCTGGGTATGTTTTTACGAGGTGTCTTGGAGGTGGGTGATGGGGGTCCGGAGGAAAGAGCTAATAAACAGGTAGCTGAGGGGGGACGAGGTGAGACGCCAATTCCGTGCTGCGCCAGGCCACTTTTACACATAATAGTAGTAACGAAAGCCACGTTTAAGCTCGTTGTGCACCACAGCTCACCCCGACTTTATCAACCCGGAGAAAGACCTACCTACGCTAGAGTACAAGTCATTCTTCTTTCAAACCATCTCTTCTTTGATCTTGCATTCTTTACTGAGAGGGGAAAAAAATACCCCTCATTGCAATGAGGGTTGTGGGAGTGGAAAGCATGGCTGCCCATTTCCCCCATACTATATAAGCTTATCATGCTTCATTTTGGCGCCGATTTCCTGAAATGTGATTCACAAAATGTCACACAGCGAACATTTTAATCAATTCGTACCCACTTTACCCGCCGCAATATGCATGACACGTCCATTTAAAGTTGTTTTTAAGGGGTTACAGTGTTGCATACATTGAATGGTGAGGCACCTACTTGTGAAGTGATTCAAAGTGTTGCTGTAGGCCTACCGGTCATGTCAGCTTGTATTGTTACTTTCATGATGGAGCTAATGTTACACTATCAATTTTCGTCCCTACAGGTAAAGTTGAATTACACGGAAAGGTGATAGAGGTAGACTACTCTGTTCCCAAAAAACTAAGGTAGGCCTAAATGATGTATTTCTCTCTCTCTCTCTCTCTCACACACACACACACACACACACACACACACACACACACACACACACATTTTGTCATAGGCCTACTCTTATATTTTTGTCACATGGCAGTCTACGACCTGTAAGCTTCCGCTATGAAAAGTAGGGGGAGTTTTCCCTTGTTGGTGGGTTTAGCACGTATTTCACTATAGGCAAATTTAATGTTTTATTATCAGACGTTGGAAATGTAATTACATTCTGATTTAAAAAAATGCTA
>OMKZ01027678.1:9676-24838 GCA_900302535.1 Neoniphon sammara
CCTTTTTTCATATTTCTCTCCCACTTTCTGTGACTCTTTACTAACTTGCAAAGAATAAGTGCAGGCCTATTTTTTTTAAAGCATAATAGAGGGCATGACACTACAATTCATGAGTACAGTTTTAAATTCTTGGTAAGAGAACACATCCCCTTCATTCTTGTGTCAAATAAGAAAGTTCATGCCATCAACCTCTATGTGATTATGTTGGCACCCATGAAGTTTTAATATATTGCTGAAGCTTCACATATTTTAAGACCCGTGATGGCCAATATGTGTGAAATGGGGCAGTCATGCTTAGACAGTGAAGCTGAAATGCAGAGAGGACTGAACCAAATATCCGCCTGTTTTGTGCTGTAGCTGCTGCTGAGCCGGTGCCGTGTCATTTGAGATCTGATACTTGAGTGTCTGGGAATTGCTGGACTTTGTTCAGAGTGTCTAAGCGCAGGCATTCCTGGAAAGCCAAAATGAATATTGGGATTCTGCATGAATGTGAGCCATGCGGTTGCGGAGCAGGTGCTAACTCTGGGTCACAATAATTTATGCGGGCTATCCCACCGCCAGCATGTGCTTCCCTCTTTTCAGGGGAAACAAAAATGGCAGCCCTCAGAAGTGCATGTTGGCTGAGAAATGCTGAAAAGGTTTGCACAGGCTGCGTTTTAATGATATAGGATTTATTCTCAGATCTAGCTTAGAAAATTCAAAAGCTCATATTTCGGCTGTCCCAAAACTGCAGGTTTTGCCGGGCTCTTCATTAACCAGAAGATGGCAGTAGATTTACTTTGACCAGATATTTGACCTTTGAGGCGCAGAGCTGCTCTCACAAGAGTTAAAAATGATTTCAAGCTGTCATTGTGAGAAAACAAAGGCCAAGACTGCTAAACACTCGCTGTGGTTTGCTGTGTATTGTATGGATCTATAATAGACCTCATGAATACACTGTCCAGAGCCACAAAGCAGGATTTGTGGCTCCGATGTTGGGAGAAAAGTCAATAATGTTTTATTATCTCCTTGCAAATTGTCCCTCAAATTTGGGCCCAGAAACATTTAAACAATTAAACTCTT
The DNA here is from genome assembly GCA_900302535.1 of Neoniphon sammara. Classification (NCBI taxonomy): domain Eukaryota; kingdom Metazoa; phylum Chordata; class Actinopteri; order Holocentriformes; family Holocentridae; genus Neoniphon; species Neoniphon sammara. Next base: position 10,739 of record OMKZ01027678.1, read on the forward strand.
GGACTGCTAAAATGTTTTGTTTTACCTTCATCATGTGGATAGACTACATCCGTCATTTGCCAACATAAAACATCAGTGCACAAATATTTCTCTTACTGGACTGTGCTAAGTAACAAGTGTCCTAGTTGTACTATTGTGTTTCTGACAGCAGAGGTATTTTGGTAATGGAGCAGTTTCAGTCTATTCATTCCTCGTCCCCTCCCACTCTTCGGGACGCTGATAAGAGAGTGAAGTAAATTGTAATTTCACTTTATCTGCATTATTGTTGACACTGTTTCAACTTCAAATAGGAGAGCTGAGTTATATGATACGGACTTCTGTGTTCAGCCTTCTGTTTGTGGCCACTCCTCTTCAGTAGGCGAGCCTTCCTCAGTGGGTGAGTCTTTCATTCCTGTCCAGACTCTCCAACCACTTCAGCTTTTCTCAGTTCCCATTCAAGTCAGAAGGACAGATTCCAGTTATTGGATTTTGACAGTTTTTCATCTTAAGTTTCTCATTAAGTAAGTGCATTTTGTTTTAAGTGTTGTACTACTGAAAAAGTTTTCCTGTATATGAATTTTTCCAATTCATCTATATGTCTGTTTCTACAGGAGTTTTAGAACCTAGATCATTTTGATCACTGTGAAATGTCTTTGTATTAGTAATATTTTAAAGTTTTAAGGGTTCAGAATGAGACATTCATGCTTGTTGATTTCATTCTTTAAAGAGAAGCTAAATTTTATCTAGAAGTTTTGTTATCTGTCTGTAAAAATTACATTCTGGCAGCTGTTGCTTCAGCAAAGTGTTTTCTGATATACAGTCTGTGTAGACGTAGGCTTGATTTGATCACAAACGATGTCAGGGTTGGTGTGACCATTTCATCTGCAGGTCTTACAGAAATCACTGACACTTGACTAAAAATTGTGAAGAGTTGTCTCCTTGCGTGATGCACTGGTGTATGTTTTTGTGTCATTGAGAAATGAACAGCTGTATAAAGATGTCATAGTGTTACATGTTACAGTAGATCTGCTCAACATTTTAACGAAAAATTATGTTGCAGGCAACTTTAATATAACACCCGTTAATGTGTTTTCACAGCAGAATACAGTGTGACACCCTTTTGTAGCTTCATTTCCCTCCCTTTAATACTGGGTTTCCAAACATGTGCTGCAGAGGTTCAGCAGTTTGAAGGTTTCTCATCCCAACCAAAACCTGCAGCAGGGGATTTCACTGATTAGCACACCTTCGATCAGAGAGGAGGAACCTGCGAACTCTGAGCCCTCCGATACACATGATTGGCGACCCCTGACTCACAAGTGCAGTGTTTACACGTTAAGTGTGTTGTATTGGAGCGAATATGACTTATATCATAAAGCTAAACATTTGAGAATGGTATTTGTTTTTTTTTTGTTTTTTGTTTGGCTGCAAATTTAGTGTAAACTGTGATCCTTATCCTGGTTTCGATACAGAGGCGAACTCTTGTATCATGACAACACAACTGCTTTATGTAGTTTTATAGTGTGTAAACACAATTGCTGTGAGATTTACTGTATCACTTTGGCTGATTGATAGCTTTATTCCAAAACTGCCAACGGATATCCGATATCATTGATTATGCTATTTCTGTAAATCGCTTTGTAAAATCTTTTTGGTAATTCATGTCTCAAAAACAAGCGGCTGATTTTGGTGAAAAGAATGCTGTGTGTCGTTTTTGTAGGTCGCCATGCCTTAATTGGGCAAAAACAACCGCTCATTTTCTGTTATTTAGAGATACAAAGTACAGTCAGCATTCAACTTTGTGGAGGAAGGGCCGTTTTGATAAAGAAAATAACTGATACATAATTAAAGCCCGTCGTCGTGTCACGGACCAGAGACTTTGCTGTGAGGCGCCTGTTAGCCGAGGCTGTCCTCTGTCACAAACTTTAACAAGCCAGTGTGATGGAATGCAACCAGCACCTCATTTCCTGTATTTTCTTAGTTAATTATCAAACCAGGAGTTTCAAGCGTGGCTCAGGCTTTTTTTTTTTCAGTCATTCATTACCAGGGCTGAGATAATGTTGATAAAGTCAGAGACAAATAGGCAGTAGTCACAGGAAACTCCCTAGACTTATTATAGCAACATGTATGTGTACTCATGCTTTGTGATACTATGACTTCACGAGACTCTGGGATCAGGGAGACGTCTCAGAGCTGCCAGTCATCCCTGAATCATTCAAACCAGAGTGCAGGTCACCATTTTTAAAGGGACACGCCGCTGTTTTTCTATGTTTTAGCCCATTTACACTAAACATGACTGATCACTTTCCAGCTGTATATTTGTACTTTTTTAGATGTTTCAGTGCGTAATTCAGTTTGAAAATCCATTATGTAGTCAATGACAGATATTCAAGGTAGAAACAGTATTTGTCATTGTAGCTGAATGCAGTAAAGGCTGCTGTCTCAAGTGAAGTTTATCAGAAAGAGAGACCACTCAAAGAAATTTTTTTTTTATATTCTTTATATATTCTTTATATTCGAATATTCTTTTTATATAGATGAAATTAATTAAGTAAGCCAATAAGTAAAAACAGTATTATCCCTTCTTTTGTGAACCCTGGGTTATTATCGCTTTGGAAAAGGTTGAAAACGGGTCATGGCTGTTATAAAGTTGAAACTGTACTTTACAGGGCATGGTGAACCTTGACATTATCCTTTGCCTCCACCACTGAAGAACAGCAGCAAGAAGTTGACGTAGCGACATGGAGGGCAACGGGGAGATCAGTGACACTGACAGTGGTATCATCCTTCACTCTGGTAAGACGGCTCTGTGCGTGTTACTTCAGGGGTTTTGGAAAAATCTCGTAGCACGTTATGGGTAAAAGCACATTCACATAGCCTCGTTTCTCAGCCCCTAAAGTCTCAATCTAGTATCAGCTAATGGTATTGCAACATTAGCCGACAATTAAATTCCCATGTAATTGTCTCAGCCACATCTCAAACTGTTCTCCATCCACTTCGTATCGGCACCAACACGCCGCATCGTGAGGAAGCACAAATGCTCTGTGTCTTAGGTGCAGTGAATCATGGCCATTGTAGCTCACATTCGGTGCTTGGCAGCATTAAATCTGGATTGTTTGAAAACTACGTTGGCAAGAACTGTCAGCTTCCTGCAGCACGACACTAGAGATGAACGCAAGCCTAAAATTTACTTGGCAGGTTGTTAATTTACCTGGGTGGGCCACCCAAATATTAACATTGTGTTAGAAGCACTGGACAGCTTTATTGAAATACTTTAATTGATGATAAAACATACAAATTATAGAGGGATGGCTTCATTTCATAAGATTGGTCAGGTGTCAATGTGTCCTGTCATGGTTCAGACTTAAATAAACACTGACACACTCATATATGGGACTTTGTACACCTAATACATTGATTCAAATTATTCATTCACTTGATTAACAATTCACCATTCTCTTCAACCCTTTCCAGAGCCCTACATTAGTGTTGCAACTAACGTCCCACCTTATTCCAACCCAAGATAATCTTATCTAAGTGCATGCTTTTCATATGACCTTAACCACAAAAAGACAAATAAAGAAACTGCTGATTGATTTTGATCAAAACGTCTTTTAAAACACATCATTATTGTGACTGGAGACAGTAAGTTGCTGCTGCCTTCCTTTGGACAAAATGTAGCAGTCAGAAAAATCCTTTTATCTAACTCCTGCCTACATAACAGTCATAAATTATATGACATATGAAGTCCATTAGGTTCACTTCTCTGTTAGCTGAAGAGCTAATAGATCCTTTCTCTAATTAATCAACATCAAATTAATCAACAATTACTTTTTCTTAAACTTTGAAGTATGAAATAGTTAGGTACAGCAGTTATTCCCAGTCATTGATTTATTTCCAGACATTTAATGCTTATTGAACACAAACTAGTGAGGGAGACTCATGTAGAGACACAGTAATGATAATTTATATTAAATAGCCTTCTGTCCACTCTAGTTTTACACAGAGAAATACATATTGTCATTTACACAGCAGTTTATTAGATGTAAAAGACAGAAAGTTTTCTCATGACCCCAAAATCATTGGTCTACACAGATCATCAAAATGACACCTTTCAGAGCACAACACAATCACAGAGGATTGCATATGATTGTTATATACTATTGCCATAATCTTATTGGCAGCACTGTTCAAATAAATTACTTTCTGAATTATATAACATACTTTCTCAAATCAACTCTCCATTTCAGCCTATACCATCTTTGATCTATTCTAGGCACTAACTTGAGGCACATGAAAACAAGTGATCATCTGCATGGTGGAAGAAAGCAAGTTGTCATGTGAGCGTAGATGAGAGGAAGTAAAGATGCGTGTGTTCCCCTGTCCTTTACTGTCACAGTGTCCTGCACAAAGTGGAGAGTGTGATGCAGGATATAGTCGGAGGTGTTGAACTAATAATTATGTTGTCAACCTAATTCCCATGTGATTCATGCTGAATCACAAATGATCAAGCACAAACTAACAGGACCATCAGTGATCCAAATTAAAGACGGTGCAACAAGTCATTGCACTTAACTATTGGGAAAGAAATCAGTCCTGTGATTTGTTTGATTTGTGGTATATCAGTGTCACACTTTGCAAGGATGTCACAATGCATTTGTATTCATAAGCCAGTTGGTATTTTGTTTCCAGACACAGCATTGTCACAAAATTAGGTTGTCTGGGTCATTCCGCATTAACTTGGAATTAAGTGTAAGGCTTTTTTTTTTTTTGAATAGTGCACCCAGTTGTCTACCGATGTGCTGTTTCTGTGCTTACATTCCTTACATCATGTGTGAATAGCCACATGATGTTTGCTCTCACAAATTGTCAGTCTGCAAAGAATAGAGGGATTGTCACTGCACAGACAGTATGGTTTTTAGCTGCCATTTAAGGAAAAGGCATTGTTTGCCCCTCTTGTATTCCTGTCACACTTGTTTCCTGTCACACCTCTGATGGTTGTCAGGACCTGCAGGGACTCTGTTAATAATCTCTGAAGGCATGTGGCACTAAATGCATTTTGCCTGTAGCTTCCCACAGCCCCGAGAAAGATCATAATGTCATTAGTCACTGAGGCTCGAGACAGCTCCAGCTGAACACCCACACATTGTTTATAGATAAGAAGATGCTATCACTCATTCTCTGCAGTTTCAGTATCACTCTGTGTTAATGGAAATGAAAGTTACCAGGAAAGATGCATTTTTCTGGGTCAGTTAAGTGTTACATTTTCTGTAGTGGCCTAAAAAGCTAATCAGTACCAATATAATGAAGGATACTTTTTAGATCAAGAATTAAAGTATGTGGCTCACCACCCTGGTTATTTTTAATATTTTGTTTTTAATTTAACTTTTATTGAACTAAATCAGTAACAATACAATAATTGTATTCCTATTGACATTGATGGCTTGGCAAGAGGCAAAAGGCCCCTTGATGGGGAATTGGGAGGAAAAGGTACAAAGACTTGGACACAGCAAACAGCTTAACAAATAACATCATAAACACCAAGAATATCGCTGGGAAGAATTAAAGTGAAAGACTGGAAATCAAGATAGTCTGAAACAAAACGTTTCAGTGTTGAGTTTCTGGGATTAGCAACCATATGAGTCCTTACAGACAATACATTTATTCTCTTGTGTAATAAATTTCTTGCACAATTCAGTTCATTTCATCGTTCAGTCACGAACAAGCAAGGAGGAGCAGTAAGTTGTTAATAAGAGGATAAATAAAAGCAGTTGGAACAAAAATGAGCAACTACAATTTATCTTAACAATCCAGTGTTTATTGTATCACATATTGGATGTCTTTTGATTATTTGACTGTACCATACATACACAAATTGAGCTGTAACAGTGGGAGTCTATTAACATAATTGGGTACGGTGTATTATATTACTCTGGAGGGAAAATGGTTGCAAAATTTCCATGTTTAACTTTTAATCAGGTTACAAGTCTATTTTGCAATCAGAATAGAAGGATGAAAATTGATTTATAAATAAACTAGACATTTAGATCAGATACTAACTATAACTTCTTAACTGATTTGTTGTTTGTGTGATTTTAAATTTGAAAACACTCCTATGAATAAGTCTTAAAAGACCGTTTATAATTCAGCAAGTAAAAATAGGATTAAACATTGAAAGAGACCCATAGTGTGACAGGGTTCATGCAACATTATCAGTCAAGCATGAAAAAGTAAAATCTCAAGGTCAGATGTTAGTAGCCTTGTAGTTTTACGCTGTCATATTGCAGTCACATAATCTCATGTGAGTCCATTTGCTTCTTTGCTGTTGCTGCACAGGTTCTGACAGTCCTACAACCCATACGAAGGATGTGACCACTCATACGAGGGCCATGAAGCTCAAGCACCAGGCACTCCAAGAACGACTGGAGTGCTGCATCCTGGAGCTGCAGAAACTCTGCATCCGAGAAGCTGTGAGTAACACAGATCAGATTAACAAACTGAAAACTAATGGAGAAATACACCGTATTAGTTCAAAGATTGTATTACATTTCACAGAACAAAAGATCTATACACATTACCATGATAATGTAAGGTAAATTTATTTAAGCATTTGCGGATGCTAAAAAAAAAATACCTAAAAGAAAAGTCAGACACCTCTTAAGTCCTCAGACATGCTGATACAAAGTCCACTCTGCATATTTCGAAAGATCTACCACATTTTATCATGGACAATCTAGGTTGGGCAGTTTAGTGTAGGTGGGTTGATGACACACTCAAATTTAAGACGACTGTTGTTACAAGCTAAGCTGCAACAGAAGACATTTATCATGTGACCTGCTCCAGAGACAAGCAGCCGTCTGAGAGGAAACGAAACCACTTTAATCTGTCCTCCTGTCCTCTGTAACCTCACTTTATTTTGGCTCTAACCACTGGGAAGAACAACTCTTTTCTTTCAGATACATTTTAAAGTGTGCAATATGGCTGTAATGAGATATTCTAAGTATCTGTCAGAAGTCAGGGCGTCCTGGTGGCCCCACTTTGGCTAAGGCGCATACCATGTTTGGGTTTGAATCTGGCCAGGGACTTACGTTGCATGTCACCTCCCCCTCCCAAAATTTTCCCGTCTCTCTCCTATGTGATCTATCTAAAGGATCAAAAATGTGCCCCAATATATACAAAGTAATTTCCGAGAGTAGACAGATACTGTGCTCAACTTTGGGTCTATCTCATGTTGCAGTTGCTGTAGGGTAAAACCTCAGGCCTGATCATTCTTTCCTGTTGACATTCGGGATAGGCGTTCTTGTTGGGACAGGCCCAGATGTACTAGCGGGAGGCTCTTAGGACACCTCTCCCTTCTTCCAGTGACAAAAGAACAAGCACGATCATGGGCAACACTTACGTTATTGTCTGCCTGTGAAGTTTGCTAACAGTGACTCATGGTAACAAGGTGTGTTATGACCGTGTAATGAGTGAAATTAGTAATAGTGCGTTCCCATGCTCTGGGCTTCATTTGTAGTGAAAACGCAGGCGATTGACACCAGATATAGTAAGTGAGTCCCAAAGAATGTGTTGTGAAAGGGAACCTGCAACAGCAGAATTGAGCAACTCCTCCTATATGCCTCAACATGCAAGGGGGACGGATATTTGTACATTATTTCAAAACTAGGACTGTATGACCTCAGGATCTCATTGGCCTGGCACAATAAAATGATTTATTACTTCTCACAGATACAGCGTGTTTATTTAAACCAAACTATTTCACCAAGGTAACTGTCTACAGAAACATAAACTTGTACTTATGTTCAAATGTTGTTATTATTACTGTGGCAGCGTGGGTTTGATTCCGACCCACATCCTTTAGTGCATGTCGTCCCCTCTCTCTCCCTGTCCTTCCTGTCTATACTGTCGCTGTTGAATAAAGCAGAAATGCAAAAAAAAAATCTTGGTTTGTTTTGATATTTTCTGTGGCATATAGGAGCTGACAGGCCAGCTGTCAGAAGATTACCCTCTTCTGCCAGGAGAGAAGCTTCCTCAAGTTCGAAGACGTATTGGAGCTGCATTCAAGCTGGATGAGCAAAGTATCCCTCAAGGAGCAGAGGTAACAGCAGCATTTTATTTTAAAGAGTGAAAGAATGAAGCATATCAGTTCTTAAACACTGTTAGACCTTTCTGAGTCTGTATACAGTATATAAGCTTCTCTAGCAGCCAAGAAGAGATGCTTCATCTGCAGTCACACGTCATCCCCTCTCCTCCTTCTGTAACTTTACAGGAGTCAGAACTGAATTTGGTGGATGCCGAGTTAGCACTTCAGGTGAAGATATACGAGGCAGCGCGAAAACTCTGCAGGGAGGATCACCTGAATAAGGCTGTTAAGAAGAGCCGGATACAGCAGTGCAAACGTGAGGAGAAGAAACTCAAAGAGCTACAAGAGACAGCTTTTCAGCTCCGACTGGAGCACGGCCGATCCTCACCACGCCCGGCATATAAGATTACACTGCAAGGTGAGAGGTGGCCTGCCAGGCAACAAGAGGACTGTTTGACATCAAATCCCTTTTGAGATAGTCATTTCAGGGAATGGACGGATTTTTAACCTGATGATGACCCTCACTTATCAGGATTTTATGTAATACTCTACCTGTGAATTAAAAAGTTGTGCATTTAGCTTTAATTGTTTTTGTTTTTCAGATCAGGGTACTTCTGATGACAGTTCTCTGTCTGATTCGGCTGTACACGACGAAGGTAAGATTTTAGAGATATACTCTGACCTGATTTATACATGGGGAATAACTCAGGGGGGGGGTTGTCATGTACTAATGAAAGCAAGACCAAGACCAAGTTTTGGTAGTGAAAATGATCAGACAATGCTTGTCACATTAGTTGAACAACTGTTACGTTGTACACCAAATACAAGTAAATACATACATGTACATGAATACTCAAACTACATATAAAGCAGTCCAAGTTTGTTCTGTTGTTAAAAGATACTTATACAATATAAAGAGTATAAGAATACAATATTTAAAGAGAAGATGATGCAGTGGTGCCTGAACTTGAGATGACTTAGCAAATTAACTTGCATCTGCCGTACACTAAATCAGCTTTGATTTTCCTCTAGAAGTGACCAGCCAGTCGTCACAACCCAACACATCCTTGGGCCTTCCTCACCCAGGAGAGTCGGAGCCTCCTCAGCCACTTCATGTATCTTCACAGTCCTCCTTTGACAGCTCCTACATGTCTCCATCGCCGGCCCCACAGCCCCTCCCGCTTACCCCCTGCCAATCTCCCCATCCGAGTCTTGACTCAAGCCCCTTATTTGACCCCCCTCCCATTCAGAACTCCCCCTGGTCAGAGTCCAGCCTGGACCAGCCTTACCAGAAGTCCAGGAAGTCGCGCTCCTCCACCAAGAGCAAGTCAAGGTAAAAGGAACATCCTGCACTTATCATGTTTTAGTTTTAAATCTTACTTTGTTTATTAACCTTTCTCAGTCCTTCAGATTCTATGGATTGTAGTAATTGCTTTTATGAAATCCAAATTTTGTGGATGCATTCGCCATTTCACCAAAATGACCCCTCAATAGTCTTGACTTTTCCCTCTCTATTTTCTGCTTCAAATCAAATCAAAAAATATCAGAATCAAAAAATATTCATCGCAGTGGAGCCTTATTAATTAGTCATTGGCCTTATGGAGTTATGTTGCAGTTGATGCTTTAAGACATATTTAAAGATGTGCTCTACATGGTGAGCCGCCAGGGCGGCACAGATGTAATACCATCTGCCCTGCAGCTGCCAGCTCACAGCTGGAAAACACTCTCCTCCTTATTGATCAGCCCTGTCCCTCGAAGCCCACTTGAGAGACAGCTGTTTATTTTTCTTTCATATGCATCAGTTGTAAAGGAATATACATTTCTTATGGTGCCACGTTGTTTATTTCAGCAGTCCAGCCACAACTGAAGTGTTGCCACCACTGGAGGCTTGCTTGGGACACTCTCCCCTGCCACTGCAAGTTTCTCATCTAAAGCTGTGCCACACCCAGTCGAGCAGCACCCCCACTACACCAGAGATGCGTGTGCACCGACAGCTGTCCCTCAGGTAGCACCCTCCCCCGAGTCAGCACAACCATGTTGAGCACACAATTAACTGCAAACCCCGCTATATTCTATTGTTTGCCTTTCTGCTTCATGTGGAAAGGCAAATGTCACACGTTCAAATACTAAAAGAAACAAAATACAGATATTGCACAAATAAAAAATGCACATATTATAAGTTTGTGCATTGCCTTTACTGAATAACATTGCGAACACATTGTGATTTTCACAGGTTATCCAACAATGAATCTTCATTTGGCCCAGAAAAGGATCGTGGCCGCAGCAGATACCCCAGGAGGCGATTGACGGATTACACAGTAACTTTAACAGAGCCTCTTGCCCTCAGGGAGAAGTTCAGAAGCCATGCAAGCTCTGAGGATAGTAACTCTGAACACTCATCCACATCTTACACCAGCTCCCCGTGTCGAGAAATGCCCTGTGATGTGCCCAAACAATGCCCATCTGCATTCCAGCACCAACACTCTGGCCAAGTTGGCAGCCTTGCACCACCAGCCTTTCCAAACACCGGCTTTTACCAGAATTCCAGGCACCAGTCCAGCCCCAGCATTCACAAAGGCTACTACAATGAGGAAATGGGTTACCCATTCGATCTGGAAGTGCCACGGAGCTATTATGCCCAGCAGGCTCCCTGTTCTTCCAGTAGATATGACTACTGGTTTCAAGATGTTCCTGTGCACCCCCAGAGAGCACAGAGGCCCTTACCTCCTGATTTGAGACTCTCCCCCTCCTACTCCCACTCCCAGTGGGACCATCCACACTACTGCTCAACTGGTCTCTCACGACAAGTGGTGAACAACGAGCTCAAGTCATGGCACCTGCGCAGCCAGTTCAAAGGACCCAGGCCCCGCTCCCTTGACAGACAGGGGGCGGTCAGATTTAAAAACACAGCAGATCGGGAGTCACCTCTCCTCCAAAATCGGAAGTACCATGAACAGGTAAACAAACTAAGGTCTCAGCAATTACTAGTTATTTTCACAAAATGATTGATGGATAAATGGAATAGGATGGATGAACGAATGAATAATGGATGAATGGAATAGGACCTCGAAATGACAGCGTGTTTCCTGCTAAAGTGGCTGGTAGAGTCACTGCCCAGCCACGGTTAACTGGTTTCCTCATCTAATTATGATTGATTTATTTCCTCCTTATTTCCAAAGGACAGAGGCTGCAGACCATATTACTTTTTTGAGATGTTCCCATACCATTTTTATAATCTGAAATAATCCTTAAAATTACTACCATTTAGTAGAAGTGAGATGATGCCAGCAGGAGCAGAACTCTTAGTGAAAGTTTAAAAAAAATGGCATCTTCCCTTCTTTTGCAGTAGTAGTATCAGTACTATAATGTGCAAAATTTATTTAATTTTGAATCCAGAACAACTAAATGCCAATATTCTGTATGTTTTATCTTTTTTATGCAGGCATAATCAGCAGACTGACTTTGAAAAAAAGAACAAAACAACAACAGAGGTGTGTTTGACCTGTTGTAAAATAGATGATGTACAGTATACTGTATATATAGAGAGATAAGTAAACTATACTGTTGTTTTAATTGAAAGCAGGGTATGCTTACATGCACACTGATGTCTGATCTTAAACTGGTTAAGGCAACACTCTTACTATTCCAAATTTCAGGTAAACATAATTTAATTAGAATTTATTACGGCACCGAAAAACGTGTGAATGATTATTTTAACATTATGTTTTAATCTCACTGCTTTGAGTCTTTTTGGTATTGTTCACCTAAACAATTAAAAAGTCATTTAACGTTTAGCATGAAACAGTTTCTAGGGCAAAGTCACTTCAAATAGGAGTCAGCGGTTTAATGAAAGTCAGCCTGGGGGTCTGTAACAGTGGACAAGTTTGAAAACCCTCGAGTTAACATAACTAAATTTCTGCACAGTGTTTTGACATAGGCGTGTAAACATCTTAACCCGATTTTTAAAAGTGAGCATGCATAAAAAAGGTTATACAGAAGGTCGAGCTGGATGCAGTAGCAATATGTTTGTTTACACAAACGACAGCAAAATGATGAATTTACAAATGAACTCAGATAGGTAGGTTATTAATATTCATCATTCATCCTAAGTCATGTAGAATGCACACAGCGCCCTGAGTGTCTGTTAGTTACAGGCTGCTACAGCAAACAGTAGTTACAAAACCAGCCATCAATACTCCAACCTGAGAATTTACCACCTAAATTTAATAATTTAATTTATGCTGCTTTGCTCAAACTAGCATAATTATTGTATTTATGTACATTATTTCAGACTTGCCCCACATTCCTTTAATTTATTAAATTGTTAATGTTACAACTGTCATGCCTCTCATACCACAATATTAAATTGGTTAATGGAATGGTATGCATCTGCAGTATGGCAAGCAGCTGCAGAGCGACTGCAGCTTATGACTGGGGGAAAATAACTGACGCTGGTCGTACCCTATATGGGAGGGAGTAATTCAAAAATAGACATGGAAAATTGTGAGAAATGAGATTTTTCCTAATATAACAGCACAATTAAATAATCATACTTGGGAATGATGACATTTTTGTGTGCCTGTAAATGAGTGGCTCAACACTAAAAAAAAAAAAATAAATAAAACTCTGAATAATGTCTTAATAATGTCATAGATGTGTGTATTTGTACTGTGTGCATTCTGTAATGCAGATTAGTTTGCTTACTCCATATATCACTAGCCCTATATTAACAGTATAGAATAATTGTTTTTAACTTGAGGATTGAACCAAAGTTCTTAAAGTGTTGTTCCTTGATTCTGTTCCCGACCTGCAGATTATCCAAAGAAGGGATCTCCAGAGGGCTGCTGATGATGCTTCAGTACAGTGGTGTGTGGAAGAAAACTCTGAGACTGTAAGTCAAGTGTAAGGAGATGAAACTTGGCTTTTTTTCCCTGAAAATGTTTACATAGAGGCTGCAACTGGATTATTTCTTCACAACCCAAATGAAGAAGTCAGAAAATTTGGTTGGGTCAACTGTTTGTATCTATATGAAATTACTTTCTTTTTACAATGTACATCAGCTGTTTACATGCCAGTTTCGATTTGGGCATATGTTGTCTAGTATTATTCATTAAAACATAAGTTATTGAACTGAATGCCTCTAAAATGTTATGAATTGAGAGGGGTTGATAGACCAGAAATCAGCCACCAGCTTGACATCAATTTCTCAAAAAAATATTTATTATGCCATTATATAACCATATTTAACATGAATAGGGATAATCATTTCTATATGTGAAGCAATCAAAAATTATATGGTAACTAGCAGCAAACGTTTAGATAACATATGCTCAAGCAAACATGGCAATTTCCAGAAAAGTCACTTTCTGTAGCTCAAACTATGAGAAATGTGGATTTTTTTAAAAACTGTTTTGTATCTGAAATTGAGGCCATTATTTGAGTTTGTTTTATCTGAATGACTTAGCTCTGTTTCACATAGGTCAATTATAAAGACCTCAGGTAAACTGAATTACTTATCTTGTTCATAAGACTTAGTAGTGCCACGGCTCTGCCTTTCTATAGTTTAAAACACTTTTAATGAGTTCCAAGTTTGTGAGGGATTATGCAGCATAGAAGTTGACTGTCCAGATTTTGGTAGTAGTAGAAGTGCAAGGTTGATGCTGTTACTGTCACTCTGAATGACTGAAGGACTTTATCAATTAGTAGACACTAAGTTATTTGAATAAGATCCAAACTCAAATGATGGCTTTCTACACATTATCAATCAATGCTGAATGTAGCAGAGTGTTATTGGTTGGCAGTTAATATAAGTACTGTTGCAATTTATATGTTACACTGAAATTTCAATGGCATAAGCTTTAACAGTTTGTGTGTTTGATCACATTGGAGGTAGCATCTGATAATAACATTCCTTTTGAAGTCAGTGCAAATTTAATTCTTTGAGGTGGGTTGCCAGATCCTCTATGTAGGTTGACCAACACTGCCAACGCATTTGTATAACCAAGACTCCAACAGATAATTCGCTTACGAGGCCCGTTATT
>OMKZ01027680.1:21738-41773 GCA_900302535.1 Neoniphon sammara
AAAAAAAAAAAAAAAAAAAAAAAAAAAGAGAAGAGACTGTGGGGAGTTAATGGGGTGTGGCGCTTGGGATTAAAAGTGTAATTAGATGGGGTAGTGGTGCAGTCTTGACAGCAGCCCAGCCAGGAGGACAACTAATAACTTTTATGCTTCATGACTTTCTTGCTTTTTGTGGAAGAGGCAGAACAGGCTTCACATCTTCATCTGTCTTCAGCAATATTTCATCAAAACTGCATCAAACACTACAGTATAATACAAAATCACCTGGGTTAGGTGTGCAGAGGGGGGCATGCTAACGAGCAATGCTTAAACATCAAAGATATATGCAGGTGTTTGGTTGCTAAGATAAGTTATGAATAGACTTGGTATTAAAAGAATGTGTTAACTCGGTAAACTGAGCGATAAATCCAGAATATTTAGTACATCCAGAAGTGTTAGTGTGATGCTGGGGGCATGTAAGACTGTGATGCACTGAAGTTCAAGTTGAAGTGTCAGGTTCTGCCCCGGGACCCTCCCATGGACCAGAGAGCCCTTATTGCACATTAAACAGAGAGTCACACACAGATTGCTCTTGTCAAAATTTCTAGTTTTTATACTGATGCAAGAAAGATCACGGCTTCACCTTAGACATCAAAAAATGTGTTTATACCTGCGTTTATAGCAGCACTGTAACAACACTGTGCTCACAGTGATGCTGGCAAAGAAATACGTTCAGTGAGTTATGTTGAGCATTTTCTGTTATTGCATCAGCAGGAGATTTATTCCCTTATTCACTATTCTCAAAACAGAAACTGCTTATAAACACTACTGCAGCCAAATTACTATGGCTCTTATGTTTTTTAGTGTCATTACATCAGCAAAAGCAATAATCCTCAAAGCTAAGTTTCTACTAATACAACTACTATTGTAAGACTAATATCTACGCCAAAGAGCCATTAGTGAGCAATGATTACCTTTTGTCCACTTCGTCCAGGCTCTCCCGGTTCACCCTGCAATACAGGCAAGGAGTTCAGCTGCTTCATTTCTTATAAATAACAAAGAATAGACATGAAGAATCACGCTAATGCCGACGACCAATTTCAATATTAGCTCTCACCTTGATGCCTGCTGCAGAGTTGCCCGCATCTCCCTGAGAGAGAGAGAAAAAAAAGAATACAAAGCATCCTAAAATTACTTTGGAGAGGTCGAAAATGGAAAACGGTGGTGGAGATGATAACAGCACTTGATGGTGTTTTCTGTGTGGTTCGAACAGGAACAAACAGTGCTGTGCAATTACAGTTATACAAAGAAAAAAGATGAGAATGTTCAATTTTTATTGAACAATGCAGAAAGTAATATTGTGACTGCAGTCACTGTAATGCAATTCTGCAACGGATCTGGCTGCTATGATGTTTTAATTCCCTCCAGGGATTACTAAAGTCAACTACCTCTCTATCTATTAGTCATTATCGAGATGGGGGAACAATATTGGAGATGGCCTTGGATGGATTCTGAGCAGGGTTCATTTTGAATGCTGCTCCCCTCAACCTTAGGCTGGCTTTACATGGTGCATCTGAAATGCCACTTCAGTTCCATGCAACTTGGAGTTCCGGGCGAACTGTCCAATAAAAGTTCTAAATTCGGTTTGCATCATGATTTGGAATGTTCCATATGGGTTTGTTGACATGGCAACCGTAAAAGTTCCATTTGCAACCTGCAAGTAATTGCATGGAAGTTGCATTGTGTAAAGCGGGTGCTCTGTGCAACTATAGGCAGACTCTGACATCTTTTTAGCCATTAACAATGCTGCTGTAGGCCCACAGCTGATGACACAAAGAGTGAAACCTATCGCCATTCAAATGCATTATATAGAAGATAATGACCTCAGACAAACAGAGCAAGGACAACTAAAGCGGTTTCAATACATTTTTACCATTGCATCTCCTCATAAAGGCTATTTTTCCTGACATCCTGAGCCCAGGACTTCTCTATGAACTGTATTACTACTGCAGTGTACAGTAAAAACAGACATAAAACGAGGGGCCAATAAGCATAATTATGGGCGGTTGGTGGGAAAAGGGAGTGGGGAGAAAGAGACTGGGTCTCAAGCTCTGGCGCGGATCCTGTGGTTACACTACACATACGCCTCATGCTCAGAAGTTGCTGAAGGAATGCCTCCCGCCCTCAGCTTTTTATGGGAGTCATTACGATGCATAGCACACAAGGCATGTTTAATTGCTGCATTTTTTTGCAGACAATAAACTGCGTTACTGTTTACAGCTGGGCTTTGTTGCATGCTCAAGTGCGCTGCGAACCCCCTCATAAGTCTTATCGGTCCCATTTTTTATATGGAAGTTTTCACAAGTTAGCGCGAGCTTATTACATATTTAATTGAGGGTACAGAAGATCTGAGGGGATGGACTTTAATAATAGGGCTTGGTTACAGTTCCTCGGTTCACGAAACAAGAAAAAAACACGTTACTCATAATGTTTGATGTATCACAGAGTCGAGGATGAGTGCAAGTCTTGTAAACCATTTTATCATTAGAGCCATTATGCAAAGTAAACAAATATTTGGTCAAACACTCGAGAAACAGCAGTGGATATCATCTTGCGGTTGACCTAGGAATTGTGATAAAACAGGAAACTAAGCACAAGCCCCCATTATGCTGACTTTCTTTTGTCTTGATAGAATAATGCCTTGTTTTAACAACACAAACATCAAAGTTGGAGCTGGAGTACACCTGTTGCTTTCTGGCATGGATGCATGTGTAACAATGCCTCACATCTGCACTTAATTAGCTCTGCAAAAAAAAAAAACACTAAAAACCTACAAAAGATCTCATCTTGTTAAGCTCCTACTCAAGCTGGGGAAATAATATTGTGTAATTTAAAACTGATATCATGGTTTGTTAAAATAAAGTATGAAACCACAGTGTGTCAAATCCTAAGTGAACCTTGAGAATCCTGTTAATCAAAAGGTTTATCATAAAAAGCGACAAATGCTTCAGAAATGGCAAAGGGAATAACCGTTTTTGAGATTTTCATCCTCTTGAAAAATATCTGACACTGACATGAACCCCTGGAGTCTCAAAGCCACTCTGATGAAGACCCATGTAAAAACGAGTGTCAGAGGATGCTTCACAAGCAATCAACACTTCACTCTCCTGCTGCTAAACTGATAAATGCCAGTGACATGGCACAGTCGCAACGCAAGTGGCACAAAGCCCGAGAACCAAGTGAGGGCTTCGCACTGCTTAATCAACTCCAAGTGAAGGACTATGCAAGCAAGTGAGATGGAAAAAGTGGTCGGGAGTTGGGAGGTGAGCTGAGGCGCAGCTTTGAGTGCTGAAGTGTCCCAATTGGGGCAATTACCATGCGCGGGCTACAGCCTGTGATTTAACCACAGAGAACAGCAGGAAATGGTACTGTCACTACAGTACCACTTCATTATGGGCACTCGTAATTGCTGATGACTGTGTCAAACACTGTATATTGGCACTTAAAGATAATAGCATGAAGATCCCATAATGTATGTCTGGTAATTCAGGCAGTTTTCCAGCTGTGTTGCCTGGTAAGAGTGACTGAGCCGGAGAGAATTAATCAGCGGGCAATGAAGCCGAGGCAGGGTTGTGACAGATCTAACCATTAAATGCCCACCATAACCATCACAAGATGAATGAGGGTCATTCTTCATATTGTGGTCATTAGCAAAGCTGACCAAATTCATGCCTCGGGTTGAATGTTGACTTCAGTGTTAGGGTATATCCGAGGCGACACGGATTCTGATCGGCTCTGCCAGTAGTTGAAACGTGGCCAGATCACAAGGGACCGGATTGGACCACACGACTCAAGAACTCCACCAACTACTGTGCCACACTGGCCAGTGCCAAGCTCTCACAGCCTGAAACTTCCCCTCACAAATTAAAGAGTTTACTTGGTTTAAAAAAATTTTTCAGTCCGACAAGAAATTTTCCCACCCCTGACCAAGACTAGTCACAGCCAATTTCACACCTTGTTAAATATTTAGGCACCATTACACCAAAAGTAATAGTTTTGGAGCTAAAACGATGCTGCTTTTTTACTGTGGGCAAGATTTATTTGTAGACAGTCCTGAGATGGACAAACTGCACAATGGCTGTTTGAAAGGTTGATCCTCCCATGTCTTATCAAAAAGACACATCAAACAACATGTGATATAAATGTGCTGTAAAGTTATCAGACTTTATGTTTTTGGAGTGACTTGGAGGGGTGTTGTTGCTATGCCAAGCCGTTCATGTTCTCAACTGTTGGTGCCTGAGCTGCTGACATTGATGTGTGTGCCTGTCAGAATGTAAAAGAAATAAATTTTTTGCATGCATGTGCACGCGCGCTTTTCTGTATGAGTTAGCGTGCATGCATGTAAGAGTGTGTGTTCCACATGTGTGTCCTGTCATTTAGTCTCTTTCACACTCCGCAGACCTCCCTGTCAAAACAGCCTCCCTCTGTATCATGCCAAGCCCGGTCTGATCGCATGCGTTGCCATTTCTCTCTCTCGCTCTCTCTCTCCCTGCAGACTCCACCATATTCCCTGCGGTCTCTCTCTGCCCGCCATACTGAAGCTTTCACTACTTCACCTCTCACCCCCCCCATATCACCACATTTTCCCTATAGTGTCTGCGCTGCGTATTGTTAACCTTGGCATCTTCGGCATGGCAGATGAAAGATGCTCCCTCTCTGCTCTGGTTTCCTCAGTGAAACAATAGACCACTGACAGGCATTCTGGGAACGGCAATCGATCAGACCCCAAACTCTATTGTTCTGATGATGACAGGAACTTCAGTATGTGGGACGGCACGCTACGCCCAGCAACTTTCTCCTCCAGTTGATGCAGAATCACTTTGAAGGCAATCAGCCATTATTCAGGCGGCACCCACAACATACTGTAGCCTAATGCAGCTGTGTGTATGTGTGTGTGTGTGTGGGTGTGTGAGACACTTTCTTCACTGCACTGAAGAATCAGTCAATCCCTTTGTGTGTCTGACTCACGTTTGAGTCCTTTAGATATGTGCTCAGGTTCTGAGTTATGTCCATCTTGTTTGAAAAGCAGTTGCTCCCACCATATGTTCGCCATTGTGCTCCAAGGAAAAAAAAAAAGTCTCATTTTTACACCCTGACACTGAAAATCTGGGTAATCCTATCCATACTAATGACAAACTCCTTGAGCTCCATTAGTGTAATGTCTACTTTTTCCAATTCTTCACAGCACTTTGTCTCTTTTTTATTGCGAAATAAATGAGAATGCAGTGGAAGAATGAATGGCAGGTGACATGCTACAGAAGTTTGATCTCCCATGCTACTCAATTCCAATTTTTTTTTTTTTTTTGCCCCTGCAGCGAGACTCCATCATATTCCCGCTTTTATTGCACTAAGGTAGACCAGATCAAAGCAGAGCCGGAGCTGCGAAGTTTTATCGTCCTCCATTCTCTTTTTGTTCGCTCATTTTCCACAGATGATATCCTGCATGTGTTTCCTTCGAACGGTGTCTCTCTTGGCAGCGGCGTTCAGCAGTCTTTTAAAACCAGAGTTAACCGTAAAGTAAGAAGTTATCAAAGTTGTTCTCCGCTGAAAAGCTGTGACATTTTGAGTACACTCCTTCTGCACTACTGCCAGTATATCAATAACATTTTGTTTTTCTACCTAACTCTCTTCCTGGCAAGAAGCATCTTCAGTGTATGTATGTATGACTCACATTGTCTAAAATAGTGTGTGTTCTCAGCAATTTATTAACCCTTTGTTTTGTTTTCCCTTAAAGTAAAATGCTTTTTCCTTCATGACATTTTTTAAACAATCTTTCCCAAAAGGTGAGACATTTTTGTATGGGTTGAGTAGCTGAGTATTATACCAACATTTCCCAGGAATCATTTATTCAAATTTAAATAAACAACATGTGCTCGACACATGTTTTACTGTACAAGATGTTTACGAGGGTAAAGAGAGATTTTAAACCTTTAACGCACAGGACCCAAATTTTCTTATGTGGTCACCGAAAATAAATAAGCACTTGACCTATTTTCAGTCCCGGCCCATATTTTCATAAATGCTGCTTTAAGGAAATAATAACAATGAAGGCATCATGACAAGTTCTGGATAGGATGAGTAATCCATCACTGGACATGATGTCAGTGTGCTAATACAAAAAAAAGAAAAAGTTTCTCAAAAACAAAAGCTTTCGGGCCATTATCTGAATCTATGACTCGGGCTCTAGACAATCTGTCCAGCAAAGCTCTATCCTGCCTTTTGTTGGAATGGATCACAACTTGACAGGCTGTCTCGATGATAAATGGTCCCAAATTAATGCAGGAGCCATCCAACCAGGAAATGTAGCGCCAGTGTAGCACAGCAATTAAGCCCACATTAAGCACAGAGGACGCAGCAAGTGCCAGGATGATTGCTGTTGCCTAGCCTTGACTACGGCTGATGGCACTTTACCACAGCGGCTCCTGCTGCTGCTCTCCACAGATCCCCCCCCACACCCTCACATGGCGACCATTAACTTTTTTTATGCTGTCTGGATCGACCCAGACCCTCTCTCCTGCTCCCTTGGAGACATAAACAAAGAGAAGTAAAGTTGAATTTACATACCTTCTCCCCGACATCACCTTTCTGTCCATCTTCACCCATATCGCCCTGCGAAAACATCACACAGTGGTAAGTATTCTGTCTTTCCATGGGAACAATATGTGCTGCAAAAAATAAATAAAAAAATGACGAGACCCGTGAGAATCCAAATTGCTTCATATTGCTTGAGAATAACACGGCTTTGAAAAACAGAAGTAAACCTCTGAGCACAAAAGGGAGTGTTGGATAGTTTAAATTTGATTTTCTGCCCTTTACAACTTGTTAATGGATGCTTTAAGGAGAGCTCAGTACATTGCAGCAGTAAAAATGATGTGCCATTACTTGTAGCATTTACCTTGATCACCAACTGGTTCATATATAGCTATAGAGGGCTTTCAGGTGATGTAACTCTCCTGGGAGTCTTGATGGAGGTCCTCTGCTCTTGGCCATGACGACTGATTGCATTTCTAGACGATCCCATCCAGTATGGAATAGATATGGGTTATTTCTGTGCTTTTTTCCTGACTGGGACTTCATCATTTTGCCACTAATAAGTCTGATTTAGTTTGTGTTAAAACACTGTTACCTAGCTAATAAGGTGAATATCAAATCCAACAAATCTGGGTCAATAGTCGACTCGAAAGAGAGAATAAACTTTTCAAGTAAGCAAACACAGAGGAGCATCCTCACAGTTTGGGATGGGCCGTGCACTTGACATCACGCACAAAGCCAATTAAAACGCACAGCTCTCCATTTCCCCATCTGTTTCAATCGGCTCTGTATTAAAGCCTGTGCTGTCTGGTCGTGATGCGCTGCATTTGCAATTAATCTTGGGGCTTCTCATTTGTTCTAATCAGTCAACAATCCATCGCTGTTTGGCAAGTAAACTTCTGCGGCCTCTAACTTTGTCCATCTTAAAATTGTACTTTGGGCATTAGATATTATGTAAAATAAGTCAAACGCACTAGAGGCCATACTGAGATACAGCAACAGTATCTGGTGAGGTAACCATCACTTTCTTGATTCCTGATCTGATTTGTACACTGGCTAACATTTCTATGAGAAGTTAGTGTTGTAAAGGAGTTGACGTTAACATAAAAACAGATTGCTTCACTAAATTTGCCTGCTGGCTAGTTAACTAGCTCACAAAGCCCAAAACCAACTGTTTGTTTAGGCTTAGTGAGCTGACTCTTGTCAACCTGAGTTTGAAGGGCTTTGGAGTGGACTCTTCTGGCCGTACAAACGCTTTTGGCAAAGGGGCTGGAGCGAGAGACAAGACAGTCTTGCAGTAATACCAATTTGAAAATGAATTTGTTTTCAGACTACTTTTGTTTATGATTTTATTGAACTGGCCTGCACCCACAACACAACAATGTTCCCTTGTTATCTCTCTCATTTATGATATATTCAGCCATTATTCACACACAGCATATTCTCCACAGGACCTCCATGATGGCAGCTGCTGAGCATCCAAGGAGACTTGTGATGCTTCCACCACAGGGTGAATCAGGTGTGCTAACAACGGGGAACAACACAAGCCCCTAACTTGTAGAAAACTCAGGGCTATAACTGAGAGCAACTGTCTCAAGGCCAATTTTGTGATTGGCGCCAACAAAGCACACTGAGTCATCACCTCCCTCTCCAGCCTCCTTCGCTCTCTGGACTTGGTCAATGTTCGCACCTCCCATTCGTGGCTGTCCAACAACCAAGAAAAAAACAAAAAACATTAGGATTATGGGGAGAATAAGGCTGGAGTTGGGGCTGTTTTTGCTCAGTGTGGCTATTGTAGGGCTTCCTGCTTGGGTTTTTTGGTCTCCACCAACGCCGGAGTTACAGAAATTGGGTCCTACGAGAGTTAAGTGACTCAACATTATTGAATCGGTCGTGGCCAAATCACTGAAGGGAGTCCCCGTTGAAAAACAATCGCTTGCCAAATTAGAGTTGTGAGAAATAAGACAGATTCCAAGACTTTTCGAGGGGTGCCAACATCCACACACAGCTGCACTGCCACAGTGAAGGCTGTAAACACAATGGGCTTCGGTAGGCACATAGTGGGATATCGGGCTGATGCTAAGCACAATGTTTGGTGATCTGCATTAAGACTTTACCTTTTCACCTCGCTCTCCCATTTCACCCTGTTGGGAAAGAAAGCAGAGCATTAAACATACAAAAACCTGTGGAATCCCGGGTTAGGTTGGGGAATTACTGCAGCCAGTCAGGGTCAGATCGTATCTGGGGTTAAATTCATGTTAGATTATAGAAATGCTCTCATATTTCGGCTGCTCTTTCCCCAGACAGACCCTTGGGTGTAAACTTTTGAGATATTCATTAAATTGCTCTGTGCTTTAAAATACACCTGCAGAGCGGTTATATCTACTTGCCAATACAAATGCACTTTTTACAGTTAAAATGATATTTTACCATGATGCCACTATAAACTGATGATATCCTAGGCAAATATGACTGCAGATGTTTAAGTTTGTAACTACCATTATCACAGTTAATTTACATTTTGTCTAAGATGTCAGTGATGAAAGTGTCATTGATATTGTGGACACAATATCAATAGTCATGCACAACATGACAGTTCCTAGTGAAAGAAGCTCTCCAAGAAAGACGTGAATTGATACAGAATGTAAAAGACGTGAATCAATAAAAATGCGACAATAACAAGAAAGAAGACAAGAAAAGCAAACTAATATGACCAAAAAAAAAAAGTTCAAAAGGCATGGATGTCTCTTTAAACACGGCTGGGAAACATATAGCTCAAAATAAAAAAAACAAAAATATGACCACCATGACTTCTGCAGCGCGCAAACAAACCTTGGCTCCGGGGATACCGTCCAATCCTGGGGTGCCAACATCCCCCTATGGACAGCATGACATACACACAGTGGCTTCATTCAGTGTGCTGTGCAAGCCACGTGAACGCTCATCTAAGGTCAGGAGGTGCAAAAAGCTTAAGGTTTTCTCACCGGATATAGATAACCCCAACAGAGGTTAAGTTTGTGTTATAAAATTTGCTTCACAGGACAGGTGGAATGCATTTGCAGGACAGCTGACGACGGAGCCATAGATAGATATCGCTATTAAAGGCGGATGGACAGTATACTTTCATGTATGGCACGGAATCGACCCGTAATGACCCTCCACATGTTCGTGTACATAACAGTGTGATTGAATCAATAAATTGTCTCAGGTTCAAATGATACAGCAAAGTAAAAAAATCTGAAACAAAAGAATTCTGTAAGTTGAGAGGATAAACCTTGAGACTGTACAAGCTGATTTATAAGCTTCATGATCTCTGGCATAGTCTTATACAAGCATAAAGGAGGGGAGCCAAGTGCATCTGAATGAACGCCAGCCCGTCGCTGTTAGCCTGCATCCATGTTCTCTTTGGGCAAAGAGCGTCTGAGAAAACGAAGAAACCAAAAACAATTAACCTTCTGACCTTTGCAAACCTACCACATCATTAACCTTCTACAAAAGTAGCTACTATTCCTCAGCCTGGACAAATGACAGAGATTAAAGCACCTAGGATGAAAAATTAGGCAATCTATTATTTGGATTAAAACACATTTTAATTGGGAATATAAATTCATGGTTGTTCAATACTGGTCAAATGCTGGTTGTTGTTTTCGTCTTGCGTGCAGCATGGGCGTTTTGCCAAAAGCCTTTGAAGTTTATTATGTTTTTTTGCATGTAAGACTGTGGAAATATCAGTCTGCATCATGTAAGTCAGTATGTAGTGAGTATCCAAGCTACCCACTAGTGAGACTCATTATAAATCCTGGAATCTTGTATCATCTATCAGCTCACATATGGGAGTCATTGACATAATGATGATGATAAATTGCCACAATGATGATGGGATCTGATTAAAAACTCTTGAGCTCGCTGGCTGATAAGGTTTGCATTAGTAATCATCCCCTTTTAGTGGATCTATATGTCAGATCAATATGTCTGCCAGTCAACCTGCCACTGCTGGCAGAGCGGAGCATGAACCAACTGCTGGAGAGGTCAACTTTCTGCATGAGTGACACTTACATACCATAACCGATTCTGTTTTATAACAGCATTGCACAGAACTGGGGTTCTATTTCATGGGTGCTGGCAAACTCCAGCCCTAACACAAGTATGGAATTAGGCTTTCGGCTTTTGCTGTCTCTAAAGTGTGTATGGCTTTCACTCCGAAATGAAACTTCTTTACTCTGGTTCCCATTACAGCCATGCGTGCCTCTCCTCTCATATCTTTACAAATACATGCTTGAGATTAGAAAGATGGCGCCTCTCAAATCCATTCTTTCACTTCTTTGTTCTGGATTAAATATGGTTTTTCCGTTTTCCTAATATAAAATACCTGCACTGTGTCTCCTTTATTTGGTTTGAGAATGAAATACAGCGAGACGCTTAAGAGAGTGAGCTGATTCACAGACAGCTCAAACGTTGCTCTGTGGTTACGGCTTGAAGATGCAGCCCCAGGGATTTCGCCAAAATAGGATAGTGGTTTGAAATTGTCAAGATCCATGGCAGCACTCTTCTAATAAGAATACTGTAATGCATGGCCAGAAAGGCAAATGAAAAACACTAAGAGAGTTGTACTGAAGTGTCTCTTTTAAACAGAAAATGTTTTCAGGTGTGGATGGAAGTTTTTTGAGACATTTCATATGTGGTATTTTAGGGCTGCTCAATATGACAAACTATTCAACATCATGAATACCCATTTTAACAAGGCAGTTAACCTCGTATCTCATTTTTTCTACAGAAAGTGAAACAATCTGCTAATAGAGTGAGATGACTTCGCTTGTTTCCCATGAAAATCAACATTACTCAGCGATTTTCTTGAATGAAGTAGTATTTTCCTGATACTTGTAAAGCAGTCTGCCTTATTTTGCCTCACAAGGTACTGAAACGTGTTACAATTGTGTTACAATGTTAAACAAGAAGCTCCATTTGCAAGATATGCCGATTTGGAGATAGATCACCCATTGTCTGACTTTTTCACTGAATCTTAGACTAAATTATCTGTTTTATTTTTTATTTTTTATATTTTTGCAGTGTAATGAGCACACTTCAACTTTTTGGCTTAAAATGCTGTGACTAACCACTAGTCATAACCACCAATAAAAGCACCATGTGGGAGGGCACACACATCTGCATGTGTATGCATCATTGGTGAGTGGCTGTTTTTATGAATGACCTCACCTTTAGTCCATCAGCACCTGCGATGCCTGGAGGGCCAATAGCACCCTGTGAAACAAACACAAAGGCCAAAGCTGTAATTTCATTCAACGTTCAACAGGATCACACAGTAATTGTCCTGCAAAAAAGTATGCTATGCAGTGACAGTGCAAGCCCAAGAACAACTCACCAAGTCTACATTAAATGCTATGACAACGCATTTTGTCTTTCTACCTGCCTGAAAAGTAACTAAACCATCATCCAGCTGACCCACCAACCCAGGAGACACAAGATTGATGCGTAAGAACCATCAACAGTCCTCGCGAGACGACACACGCAAACGGATGTGGGATAAAACGGCCTGCAAAAGCACTCCCAAGCAGGCCTGTCTTTCGTCCCCACCCCCACCTCTGCTCATCCTCCCGGGCTGAGTGTGTGCTGATCTTCCAAAACCGGGCCAGAACAAATACTGCATGTCGTATTTTAAGACAAACTGCAAAATTATGGGCGATACAGGCAGTGGGCAAGGCTGGGAGTTGAGTGTTGTCCTGCTGAGTTTTCAAATTTAACATGAGAAATGGTAAAAGGAAAAAAAAGGCTACCTAGCTGTGTTATGTGTGCACAGACTTCTTAAACTTGTTTAGACAAGATGATTTACAATCTACCGATGATACAATGGAATAAACTCCCGTTCTCCTACGTAGTCGTTCTCACATGTCGGTTATTTGTGCTTCTTGATGGAAATGTCAGTGAGAAAAAGTTGGGTGGATTAAGTAGTCAAAATAATGACTGGAGTGAATATTGCCATTAGATTTTGTATCTCAAACTTTTATTTTACTAAGGGTTCAGGTGATGATTCATGGGTCATAACATACAATGGCAATTAAGTCTGCAGAATACATCATCAGACAAATATTTCAGAGGTGGCAGAGAGTGGGCAGTCAACTCGGTCTTTATTCAGGGCAAGGGAAAGGGCAGTGTTCATAAGAATTACTGTTCCAATTTAGATCAGTGGATATTTATGATTCACACACTACTTTATATCATGTAACAGCACTGAATCAATCACCAAGGTGATGAAACTTCAATAAAAACTGTTGACGCGGCCCATCTGCCGAACACGGCGCTGCACCAGCAGCAGATCTGATGGAGTAGCCCCGGGGCCTGGCTTATGAGTCATTAACACGACGGTGTGTCATCAGTGACCCCTCTACCCCCCTGAGCCGCCGACGGGAGGGCTCGCCGACAGATGACAGCGCAGACAGGAAGTGTCTGATTGGGTTACACTGAACAAACACTGGCAGCTACCTGATGGCTGGATATGGCTTACATCTGTTCCTCACATCAGCGCCGCGTGGGACGGAGTCTGTATCGCTGCACTTAGCTCCGGCTTCCCTGTTCTCTGTCTCCCTCTTGCTCTCCCTGTCTTTCTTCTGTTTTTTTCTCCGCCTCTGGTTTTATCTCCCCTCATGTTGTTGTCTGAGACTTGATTCCTCTCCTTGCCTGTTTGCTTGCCCTCTCTCTGCCCCTCTATCGCAAATCTCCTGCAGGGTACAGTGTTACATGCCCTTTGGTGATAATTTTGCAGCCTTAACTGTTTTCTTATTTGGGTAATTGCGCAACACCACTCTCCACGCCCCCCCATGCACAGCCATAATCAAACTCAAAACAGTATTTGAGAGCTAAAAAAGATTCCTTTGGTCTATATAAGAATTTCGATAACAAAATCTTCCCAGAAGATTGCAATCATGGGAATAAGAAAACAAAGGATCAGTATGAAATGTGTTTTTGTTGCAATTCAGCAGAAGACTCAGTGGACAATCTGGTAATTTACAACCAAAGTGAGAGACATTGATGGAATAAAAAATGATTTTCAGAAACCTACCTTTGTGCCTTGGGGCCCCTCAGGTCCCTGAAAAGGAAAGGAAATACAGAATCAATGTAAAGTGGAATAATAGGATTTCCATAGCCAACATAGTGACAACAGAAACTGGCAAAGGCTTGTGATAGGGTTTCATATAGTGAGTGCAAACTCTTCAGGCAGAACAGACTAACAATCAATGCCTTGTTTTATTCGTCTTTTCAGTGAGCTGAACCATAAACAAGAATCTTTAATGAGACCATGAATAAAAGAGCATTTATGATTGTATCTTTCATGTTGATTCTTCTCTTTTTTTCTCTGTTTGGGGACTGTTAAAAATGATTTGGTATGACCGCTCTGGGTTCTAATCTATAGTCTGATACAGAGGAGATGTTCATGATTCATGGAAAAGCCTGCACAATAAATAAGTTGGTCAGGGCAAAAAAAAGTACCGTAATTGAGATTTCAAACAAGGACTGATGTGTCTGGGTGGACAGTTTCTGCGTGCAGAACAGACCTGCTGTTTATCCCATTAAAACCTCCATGTTTGTTCATTAGTTCCTACACCATGACGCAGCAGGAGACCTAAAGGAGAAAACCCTTCCACCGGACAAGTTTCTCTCTTAAAGTTAACTCCCTCCATGTTGGCCAAGACAAGACTCCATACTACTGCCGGACCACAGCAGTTCATCAACACCTTCACGCTCGGCTGTTATGACACTTCTTGTTGGCCAACATTTTTCTCGCTGTCGGCTCAGGATCTACGTGGTGCCATTTGGCTCGTCACTCTCAGCTGGGACGCAGCCAGACAGACCTTATGCCCCACAGACCCTCACCACCAACCCTTCTGCCGAGTCTTATTTATGTTGATGCAGTATTACTGGCAAAGCCTCAGATTTAGTTTCCTGATGAGCGTATAGGGCCAGCATGCCTGTACAGTGTTCAAAAGTCGCTGATGAAGACCGACTCAGGTTGAAAAGTTTGACGGCCTGTGCAAATTTTTGTGAAGCAGTGCTGCTTTGTGGTGGCCTACTTTTGACTATCTCCAGTTTTATCGATGCCAAGCACCTAGTGAGTAAGATGAGTTATTATTTTTTTCTCCTTGTTCATATTTATATGTTCATATACCTTACTTAATCTTTTGACAAAATTATTCAGCTACAAAGTACAGCGTACCTGAACTATAGCTTCAAATGACCGCTTATATTATGTGTATTTGCAAAGTTAGGCAACAAGCCTGTTAAAGTCAAAGCAGCAACAAGTTCTCACATTTACAGTAATGGCCCACACAGTTGCAGTAAATTTATAGTGCATATTTTCTGCAGTTATTAGAAAAACCTCAGTGAACAACTCTCCTTCTCCCAGCCAGAGAAGGTTTTCCTCGGCTTGTCTCTAAAAGCCTTTGTTCGCAATCCTCAGTAGGGCTGGGTAAACATCTTTATGATCCACTTGGTATGTGAGAGCATATGCCATTTGCCTAAGCGCTAATTAGCCTGGCTACATCTGAGAGCACTCAGGAGCTACTGACTGACAAGGAAACTTTTCAGAAAGTCAAGGGTTCCTGTGAAGCCTGGCTATTGCCGTTTTGTTCCTGGCTTTGGCTCCTGACATCGCTAAAATATAAGACTCAGGATATTCCAAAGGTCTTTATTAAAACGTTTAATTACTTCAGCCGAAAGCATTCATCATGATACTGCGTTGCAGCACATGCCAAGCATAGTGCACCTAAAATGCCTCATTTAACATTCATAACAGAAAGGAATCTGCAAGTGCACAATATCAACCAAATGCCCATTTAAATAGAGCACAGCACACAAAGCACTCAATGTTTGGTGCTTTTATTCAAGACTCGGAAATGACAAACAATGAGGAAATTGCTAGGTCAATTCCCACACTCAGTCTGCACTTGAGCCTTCCCCACTTGAAGAACTTGAAAAAAACTTCCCAAGTGTGCAGTTCTTGCTCAACATTTACAGAAAAACCTGGGGCTGATCAAAGCATAGGAAGCTAACATTTTGAGGCTTTGGAGTGCAGGTTAAGAGCTTTTTCCTCAAACAGATCTTTTTTTTTTTCCTTGAAGGGGCTTTGAAATAGCTTTGCAATATTGTGCTGTTGTTTACTCTCAGTCAAGATACTTTCAGCTTGATGAACACAGAAAACAAGCAGACTTGTTCTATACAAAAAAAATGGCTTTCCTTATTGATGTCAACAGTCACCACAATGGGAACATAGGTCTTTGGAGTCTACCAAGCATGTCTTTAGCCATTTACTCACATCTTTGCTCCTCATGTTTGGCTTGGCATGAAAGAAAGCCTAATGTCAAGGACACCAAAATATTAAAAGTATGTCCTCATTATAGAGGCATGTTATGAAAGTAAGATCTCTACACGCATTCCTGATGTGCATTTGAAAAAAAAAGTTTAAGGTGAGTCACTGCTGCATTGTGGGTAACGTTGGAATGAATAGGATATAGGGCAGCTGCTAACTTTTCCTTCAGCATGACTGGAAATAACACCAAGAAGCAGATGGAAGACTTTGTTTCAGCTATGGATGGAATACCACATACAATATCCCACTGCTTTTCCATATTTAGCCTTTCTGAAGCAAAATCAAGAACCAAATGAAAACTGTGTGCACGGCTGCAAGCCACCTTCACAGAGCTGAAGACCCCCTTAATTTACCCCAGAGAGACCTTATGGCACTGATGATTTTGAATTGAGTCCTGAAAATATTTCCTTTTTCTTCTTCTTCCCACCTCCCCCTCCTACTTTTTGCTCCACAAGAGCTTAATCCTTCTAACCAGCTCCATATGTCCTGGAAGGCCGCTGGAAAACTCTGGAATTCACTTTTGCCTCTTTAACAATAGCATCTACATCAAAAACACTGAGCTGTGTCAAGTGGGCACTAGCTCCTGGAGTACCCTAAAAAGAAGCAAAAAGTTGCTTGGGAGCTGATCTCCAAATCCCCACCTCACACTCACTTGTGCAGATGAGAAAACACGGATGAAAGATCATCCTTTCCTTCAGCTTGTTGCACAAAGTGGAGCCTATCTGTCTCGCTGCTTACGTCCGTCTAATTCATACTGATTCTCAAGGGCCAACAAAGGGTGTGGGCTGGGGTTTTGTTTCTGGACGACAAAGTATTTTTCTATTCCCTCTCCAGAAATACAACAGCCCAAATTATCATTACCTGACTGACGTGAAATTACATAAACTTTACCCTAAAAACCCATTATCTTAAACAATATCGTTGCAACTTTTTCTCTCCCAGTCTCAGGAGTATCGCGGCGCATCAAGACAAACCGCTGTTGGCCGGAGAAAACAGAAGCCGTATCTGAAACTGAAGACATCTGACAACCTGCACACAAGACAACCTCAGTGTGTTTGGGCGGTCACGCCACATCTTTTTACGACCACTGGGACGTGCGTACGCTCATCTCACGCTGCTTTAAAGGTGGATGGATTTCCAAATGATGACATTATTCCTTGTTAAAAGTACATTAGTGTCACGGTGTGTATACACTAGTGAAATAGTATGCCTTATTTCACAAATTGCAGAGAGCGGCATGTATTTTTCATTCAAAGCGTTTTCATTCAAAGCTCTGTGCATGTGCCGTGAACTCATTTTGAATGGGATTCACCATTCATCTCTTGGAGAAATCCACCAGCTGCTGTCATGACCTGTGTTGTGTAAGCGCTGGAGACTTCTGAGAGCACACCTGGGACCAATGTGCAATTTATTGCAAGGGTTACGTTCATAGACACACTGTAAGGCTCTGTTACTTCAATACAGCTATGAGCATTTGTAAAATGGTGAAACACAAGAGCAAATCCAACAATCAAAGCCTACAAACACAGAAGGCTTTATCATCAGAGCGAGATAGAGAAAATGTCAGTTTGACAAGGGGCAAAATGTTAAATGATCTCAAAACGATTAGCAACGTTAGGTCACTACTGCCCTCTCTGTCTACCTAACCCCCGTCATCCTTTACTTTCCCTGTGTAATTTTTTCCAAACCTCCAACTTTTTCCAAACCGGAAAAAAAAAAGAAAAAAATCAGACAAGATGGAATCAGAGATGAAAGCCCTTGATAGCACCTCTTCTGTCAGCTTCTCTGTCTCTCCCATGAACTTGTGAAAACTGACATCACCAAGTGTTTTTCTATGTCCTGTTTCCCGTCCTCGCTTTCCTGGCACCGGAGGAGACATTTGGCATGACCTATTTCGTGCAGTTTTATGAGGAAAATTTAATCAAATGGCTTATTTGCTAAACACCAAAAGCAGTATCCAGTTGCTGTTAATTGGAACAGCTTGCCTCTATAATGTGTTTTGTGTGTGAAAATAAACATTTTCACAGAGTACCATAAAACGTGCCATTACCATTCTCCATAGCAACAATAAGCCAATTTTTGGAATATCTCATTAAATTAGATGTAAAATAAAACATGCAAATATGATTGTCTTAAGTGATTGGCAGTATCCCTAAGTGACTGTGTTTGATTCATTATTACAAGACATTAAACTGATAGATTTGTTCACAAATTGGAATTGAAATAGGCGTAGTCTATTTAAGATTATGTCACAGTTGGTTGGTTAGCAAATTACATAAATAAGTCCAGGATACGAGAGACGTGACAACGCAGCATTTTACCAAATTACAACATGTGGTCGGAGTAACTTTTTCAAAGTAATCAAGGCCGCTCCTCACTGAGGGTACACACCACAACATGTTTTACGTGTTATGCTAGCAGAAAAAAAAACAAAACATATCTAAATATAAAACTGATGGTTATCATCATTCAGAAATTAATGCTAAAAAAAAAACCAATTCCTTCATGTGGCAAAAGTAATTTTGGAGTGTCTCTGAATTCATGCATGTGGGTTGGTCGGATACTCATTCGCGATGAAAGCGGAGCAAAATAAAATGCTGTGCTGCAAGTATGAGTTGAAGCTGACTGTTTCCACTCTACAGCCAGAATTACACACAATTCATTTACCCCCAGTCATCTTGGCAATCTAGTTCAGCTACACACTGCAAGCAAAATGTGATTTCAAAAAGTATGTGCTTACCACAGGTCCTAATTCTCCAGGGGTCCCTGGATCACCCTATGGGAAATACAAAACACCCAATTAATGGAACAGCAACTGGGGAAACTCTTTGAAAGCTGTTGGATCTAAAGGTAAGATCTTTCTAAGTGTGTCAGAGACTTTTCAGACTGTGTAGGCAGTGAACTTTGAAAATGATCGATAACAATATTCAGAGTAAAACAAGTGTTCTCCGCATTCTGATTGTATTCCTCGCCCGTTTTTAGTATTTTAACAGCCACTGTTATGAATAAGGTCTAGACTGCCAAGAGCAGCTTTGCATTGTTCTGCTCCTACACTGAGTTGGCTTAGAGGTGTTTATCGAGCTGTGCCACCTGCACACCTCAGTGTCTCTGGCCAAAAAACGTTTTATGGTCTCTGCTTTTGGTTCGCTGTTAGATGTCCCTGTATTTCTCAGGGTAGAAAAGACACAGGCGCAATATGCCATGTCCAGAATTTCAATGCCAAAACCCTGCATGGACATTATTTCATTTTTGCCTCTTAGTGACACTCACAAGACAATGTCTGCCGCTCTCCCTCACAATGATTCATGGTGACAGAAATAAATCATGAGCGAGAAAGAGTGCTCCAGCAAGAAAAGTTTAACTTCTTGGAAAACAAAACAAAACGCTACAACCATTACAACCTTGTTTCAACTGCTGAAACGAGCAACTGGAAGAGTTGAAAACAATAATCATCAAAAACCTTGGAAGGAAACAGATAAACAACACTTAATATTTTTGCACTCAGAGAGCAAACTCTGCCAAAAGAACAAAGATCAGCTGGAGCCCTGGGAAGGTTTTATGGCAGAAAATAATTGACAGGTCTTTATGTTCCTGCTTGCGCTTTCTCTCACAGGCAGAGCGCACATAAATTAGTGTGATGCCAGTGACAGGCTTAAAGACATGGAAAATGTTACGTTATAATGGAAAGCAACCAAGTAAACATAAATCCATACAGAAAGGCATATTCTTGGGAGCATGTTTGAGGTTTTAGCTAAAGATATTAGGCAACATAACTTGTGTTGAGGTCATTAAAAAGGTTTTCACGGGTCAAAACAGAGGCGGGATACACCCTGCCCTTAGTGAGTCAAAGTCACATTGGCTACCAGAGACAAATACCCATTTATGCTACTTTAGCTGTATTTGTGTTGACTCTAGAAGAAGGAATGCATTTTTTTTCTAAGGACACATGCTGAGTTTAGAATGGTCTAATAATATTGATCACAACAGAGGGTCAATTTCTCCCAATGTGGGTTGAAGGTCAGTACTCACTGGTAGACCTGGCACACCCCTTGGCCCATCTTTGCCAGTGTCCCCTGGCGGCCCCCGTGG